>JAIFZK010000114.1:1447500-1662500 GCA_027481765.1 Tenualosa thibaudeaui | reverse complement strand
CCCAAATACAAATGCATACATGTGTTCAACTATCTAACAAATCATACCAACAAAAAAACTTTTCCAAGGGTGCACCATCTGAATACTGGCATGAATTTGCCGTCAAAAACCCTTGATGCACCCCTGAAAGCATTGCTTCCCTTAGACTGGTGTGGAGTGAGCATTAAAGTGGAGGAGGTGATGCCTGCTGTGAAGCCCTGACCCCGTCCTTGCCTGTGCACAGCGGTGGTTTCAGTCAAAGCATCTGCCGGAGCAAAGTGGAGAGGAGCAGAGCCCTCACACTGCTCATCCCCTGCTGCAGCCAGTGAGGTAGTGAGGGAGCATGGGAAAGAGGAGGAATTTGCCTGGCTGACTGACGGACTAGACTGACTAGAGAGATTACTCCGTCAGCTCTCAGGGGGTGGGGTGTGTGTGTGTGTGTGTGGGGGGGGTGAGAAAAATATCGGGCATGTTTCGCATTCCACATGGCAGTTCTGGAAGAGCAAGAGAGTGAGAGAGAGAGAGAGCAGAGAGAAACAGAGAGTGAGAGAGGGAGCAGAGAGAGAGAGAGAGAGAGAGAGAGAAAGTGAGAGAGAAAGAAAGGCCATGTGCCTTTACCAGGTCTAAGCTCGACATCAGAACCAGCACCAGCCCAGAGATCCAAGAGACTCTGTCTCAGACGCGGAAGACAGACAGCATTCGCTCCCTAACCCCCTCTCCTTCCTTCCTTCCCTCTCTCTCTCTCTCTCCCTCTCTGCAGGCTTTTCTATGGATGAGAACAATGTGAACATAGCTGTGGTGAGCAGAGTCCCAGAGCACTTTGTCCAAAAAGCTATCTGTAGTACTGCGTGACTTCCAGGAGGGAATGCACCTCCAGGAGAGATGTCTAGATTAAAAAAGAAAAAGAAAGGTGATGGAGGGAAGCAGGGAAGAGGAATGGCATCGAGAATTTCTGTGACGGCTTGAGGAATGGGAACGTCTGGATAGTAACACTCAACACCTACGTCAGTTCCCACACATGAAATGCAACATTACATTGACTTGTTGTTGTGTGGCCAGGATTATTTGCCAATACATCCACATGAGCTCATCAGTTTCACAGATAAGCCCATTTAAACTGGGAGTAATTGATGATACACTTGAGGCCACTGATGAGGCCCAGTCCTCACTTTTAAACCCAAATGAGAAATTTATTAGAGGAAAGAGACGTAAAATGATTTTCACATTTCGTAATTTGATGCCTCTAGAGTTACATGGTTGTACAATCAAGGTTGAAACACCTGTTCCAAGTGTTAACAATAGCCTATTTTAACACCCTAGCAAATACACACTTGTGACACCAGATCTATAAGGTAATCACGTTTAACACATAAGGTTATCTACATGGATATAATCTGGCTTCAAATTTGAACGTTTCTGAAACTTAACCCACCAAAGGACCAAAAAGAATAATAAACCATGTCACTTTGTTATACTGATGATACACCAAGCGGTCATCCGATTAGAAGACAGATAAAATGTTGTCTAAACACATAGCACAGTATTATGGTTATCTGTCATTGTCCAAAACCCATTACTTGCTACACTTGCTGCCCTGTATTACCCAGCAGGCATTCCAACAGCAACATTGGCCATGTCATCCAGTAAATGTCATTAGTTCCTCTTTCCTCCATAATGTTCTCCTTAGGGTTGCATGAGTTGCGCCTTAATCATAGCTATTCATATTTGTCTGACCTTCTTGTGATTGATCTTTCATGTTTGCATGCTACTATCAACTATTCAGTTCCATCTCTGTCGACTGCTGGGCTTAGACTTCTGTGTGAACGCCAGACACACAAATCCCTCTGGCCAGGCAGTTAATGGATTTGTGGCTGTGTAGCTCTCAATGGGAACGCAGAGTTGAAATGAAATGTTGAAATGTTTAAACAAGATGCGGCCACACAGCAGGCGTCTGCTGTGAAAACACAAAAAAATCCTCAACCCCCCCTCCAAACACACTTATCTCTCTGCAACTTTTGAAAACTGTATACACATTAAATATAGTTTTGAACAGTATGTATGTGCTCTGACCACACAAACAGGAGAGGAAAATGAACTGCACTTCTACAGAAAAAAGCACAAATCTCACTTGCATTGTTTTGGCTGTCCCAGCAACCATAAACATCCAATCCTCCATCTTTGAGCACTTAGTCCATGTATTCACTCACAAAAAAAAAATTGGGACAGGTTTACACTGATTCGAGCAAGATGCCAAGGCTTGGCAGGCAAGGAGGGCGAGCACAGGGGAGTGTGTGGGGGGGTAGGGGTTGAGTCGACACACTGCGATTGCTCCAGCCGTCAGATACTGGGAATCTGCAACATTTGCCATCTCACAAATATCTCAACCAATGAGCCAAGCTCTCCTTCACTGACACCGCAAGCACTTAGGGTTCTACAGTGCCTCCTAACTTATATGTGAGGGAACCGCAAAGCCATGAGCCACGCCAGTGTCGTCAACACTGATAGCAACCGACAGTGTAACATTCCAGCAGGCATATGCTCTGAGTCTGTGTGGGTGGCTTTAAAGAGTGCAGTCGATTCATAAAAGTCCATTTTTTGGACAATTTCAAGCATTAACAGTGTGAGCTGAAGAGGCAGGATAATCCATTTTGGATTAACTTTGCTAATAGAGTCAACCCTCTCTAGGCGTTGGCATGAAATGACTCCAAATATAATTCAAACAAACTAACGAACGCTATTATTCTGCCGGCAGAATGTATGACAACTGACAATAGTCGGACCACGTAAGTATGCAAACGTGTCTGAGTGCTGTTGTGTGTGTGTGTGTGTGTGAGTGTGTATGTGTGTGTGCATGCATGTGTATGTATTTGTGTGTGTGTATGTGTGAGTCAGAGAGAGAGAGAGGATAGGTGTCTGGATTGTGTCTGGTAAAAACCGTTTTAGTTCTGTATGAGTGTATGTATGTGTGTGTGTGTGTGTGTAAAAGAGAGAGAGAGAGAGAGAAAGAGACAAAAAGAAAGAAAAGGTCTGAACAAGCGAACGAGAGAGAGAAATAAAAGCCCCTTTGTACTCGGGGCAGGGCAGACAGTCTGCACAGTGATGTCATGTGGCCTGGGACCACCGAGGACCTGCCGGTGCCATTCTGCATCAAAAAGCCCCGTTAAGCCCGTCTGAGAGCACACGGCTGCAGCCAGTTTCACAGACAGCCCTTACAACCTCACTGCCATGCCCAGCCCATCCCCGTAGCCTAGCAGCAGCACGACTGGTCGGAAACCTGCTGCTACCTATCATTTGCACCATCAAGAAGCGGCAAAACAATGCAGACACTATGACCCTGATGCGCCCCCTTCCCACCCATCCGTAAGTCACAAAGTCAAGCATTATCTGCAACACATTTCAGCTCGCCCACCGGCTTATCACTGACAAGTGCACTTTATGTCCGACTGATGGGCATGCTGCTCTGGTGCTGTCACACACAATAACAGCTGTTGTTGTAATAATCACAGCCATTGTGTTCTAAATTAGATTGTAAACAGCCAGTGTATTCTAAATCTGACACTTAGGGTCCTCATTCTGTTGGCTACAAATAAACAATGAGAAAATTAAGTTGTTTATTCAAGAAACTAAAGCAATTGTGTGATGTACTTAAAGACAGATCTGATTGGGTCATTTACTTTAAGCTACCAGGTGCTGGGGGGTTGCAGGGATATGAATGTAAAAAGTGAAACTCACTAGAGTACATTGAGAATGAACAATGCGGAACGAAACTAAAGAAGCGAGCAAGCAAAATTACAAATTAATTAACTCTCAATAAAATCAGTAACATTATTCCAGTGGGTATCTTCGCTTTTTGACACTATTGTGTGGTGTGTAGGTGTGTGTTTTGACACTATTGTGTGGTGTGTAGGTGTGTGTTTTGACACTATTGTGTGTAGGTGCTCTGAATCATAAATGTTTGCACGTACGCACATAGACTCTTGCTCCTGCCATTAAAGTAGCAGTAACACTTTATTTGAAGGGGTCTACATAAGGGAGACATGAGCCTCTTATAAACATGACATGACACGTATCATGAACATTAATACCACTTAAGTCATTGTCATTAAGTGTCATTCAGTTTTTTAAAGTCAGACTTTGGGGTGCAGACCGAATGACCCTTAATAACAACATTCATAAACATCAGTGAAATGTTCATGATACGTGTCATGTCATGTTTATAACAGGCTCGTGTCACCCTTATGTAGACCCCTTCAAATAAAGTGTTACCAAAGTAGCACTATGACCTTGACCATGCTGTGCACTGTATGCAGTCATTGACCTTGACAAGTTTTTAAAATTAGTTTCAGTCACTGCATGGCAAACGTTGCTTGTTGTTCATGACTTAGCTCTTTGCCAGTCACTTGTCAACCAAAATTCTTCTGAGCTGCCCTGGAAGAAAGCAGGTGTCCTAGAAAGGTATTACACTCCCACCTCTCCGTCCCGTTAAACTGCATGACTTACCATGACCTAACCCATGAGCTAGGGAGCCAAGCCAAGTATTTCCGACTGTAAATACTATCAGCAAGTTGTTCCATTACAGAGACATGAACTTAATCCCTGGCTTGTACTTTAAGAGAACATTCTTCTGACTGTTGACTGAAGAGTGAACATTAGATAAGTACCAGTCAGTCTTATTAGGTAAGACTGAACAATTTCTCACACTGTGATTTATAATGGCTTGGGTGTTACACAGTGCTGGCACAACAGACAAAGAACATAGTTGAGAAGTGATGTCAAGGGATGAATTGCAACTTTGACTTTTTCGAATCAATTTTTCATTGAAACTGGTGTGTGCTGTAGCATGTTTCTGTTTAAATACGCACTCTTGACACACAAACACAATCTGCTATACTAGTCCAAACACACACACGTTTCTTCATTACCCTTCACATTACACACTTGTGTAAACATTCACTCGCACAAACACACACACCACAGTACCATATACCTACACTGTACACACACACACACACACACACACACACACATATACTGTACGTATCAACGCATCCAGCCCCTACACAGAAACACACACACATTCACACACACATACACACACACACACACAAACAGATATCCCACTGCGACTCCCATGCAGAGGCGGTGAGGTAAGGCCTTACCGTCATCCATGATGGCGTACCAGCTGAGGGCCAGACGGTTGAATGTCTGGCACTGCTGCTCCCTGAAGCTGGGGGTGCCAACGGGGCACGGCTGGTTCTCACATAGCCGGTACTGCATGCCTGTGCCTGGGCACTGCTGCCCTTTCCCACCAGACCTGTCCCTTGGGAGGGGGTAAAAAAACACACGCAGCATGACAAAACACCCTCACCTCATGTTCACAAGGCCTGACCGCAGGTTAACTGAGACTGTTTTTA
Source organism: Tenualosa thibaudeaui (assembly GCA_027481765.1). Taxonomy (NCBI): domain Eukaryota; kingdom Metazoa; phylum Chordata; class Actinopteri; order Clupeiformes; family Clupeidae; genus Tenualosa; species Tenualosa thibaudeaui. The sequence goes on along the minus strand of JAIFZK010000114.1, from coordinate 1,657,107 downwards.
CCAACAGAGAAAGCAAATGTGGGGTTTGTTTTTGGTTACATAAATCATTCTCTGAGAGGGGACTCTAGATAATAAACTGTTCTAAAGAAATGGGTCACTTGACCCAAAGCATAGACTTTGCAATCATCTCTATTTACAGGTCATAATTTACCCTCCATCTGTCTTCAAAATCGTCCATTTCAAGTGTGTCAGTGCTGATTATGTATTCAATCCACAGAAATTAAACAGTCGAAAACCATTATTCCATGACTAATACTACAAGCAATGGTAACAGACATTGACAATTACAGTGCTGCAGAATGTCTATGCCAACAACAAGCCTTGCCTTTTAGGATCGTTAGCATTGGTCTTTTTGGTAATGCTGAATGCGGGCAGGCCATCTTACCTGGAGGTCTCACATTTGCGCTGTCGGGCACTGACACCGCTGCCGCAGGTCCGGCTGCAGGTTCCCCAGGGACCCCAGGAGGCCCATACGCCTGGCACCGGTTCTGGTTGTACCACCCGGCTCACACACTCACCGGCCCGGCACCACTGTAGAGATAAGCCAAATGAATCTAAAACACCTTGCAGAATATACTATAGAACGATACAATAACAATGCATGTACCACATGTAACCATATAGTAACAATGCATGTTACCATATAACCATACTATAACAATACATGCTTGGGGATCATAACACAAGCAGCACAGTTTTCCAGCTCTGTTCACAGGCCCTGTTTTTTACTTGCCTTTAAAACATGCCTTGGGCCATCATATTATCATTTAGACCTGTGTCCAAGGTACACAGTCTGAGAAGTCACTGACCAGCTGTGTTCCGATTTTATTACTGCCCACTTCAATTCAACTTGAAGTCTCATTGTTGGGCAACCATCAAGAGGCAGCAGCATTCACACTACGAAAGGTATGCAGTGTACGTGGTAGGTGGTTAGAGTGATCGTATCACAACATGGTGGTCTTGGTGGTCATTTAAATTCGTATCCAGCACTTGTGATCCACTTGCCCAATAAAGACCCCAAAGTATAATCAAGATCTATAACACCTTACTCAATGTCAAATAGTTCCAACGCATAAACGCAGCATAAACAGCTCAGCCATTTTGCACCCTAACATTTATGTCTGGGCCACAATATGATACACAGTAGACTATCACTCATGACAAACAATTCATAACAAGACCAGCTTTATACTTACCGTTGTTTAACAGTAATTACTTAAAGCTGCAGTGTTCAAGTTTTTATTTAGAAACAAATCAAGGGTATGAAACAATTCTTTGTTCGTACCAACAACACAAAACTGACTGGGGATCTCAACACTTACATCATGACCACCTCATAAACAAGTCAACAATTTGAGATTAGCCAGACGTCATTTTGAGTCCTCATCCCATTTTCGCAACACTGCAACTGTGCAAAATTACAGAGCATCTCTTTAAGGCTGTTAATCCCTGTGGACAGAGAAGTGTACGCAACACAGATGCAATGCAACGGAATGCAATCTAACACAACACAACGCAACACAGTGCACTGCAGTGCAATGCAACACATCACAACACTGCAACTCTGATGCAGCATTTCCCAGGCACGCTTTCCCTATGCTATAGATCTCTTACTCTTCAGAAACACCTTCATTTAACTGCAGTAATTATGAGAGCCTTGATGAGGTGAATGGAGTGCGCTATGGCTGTAAAGAGCAGGCATAAGCCATAAATTACCCACTGGTGAATGCCCCTGGGGATGAGAGCCGGCTAAATAGGTCAAGGCTCCCTCTGCTGAATACTGAAGTGCATAACTTTTTTTTTTTTTCCTTCTCATGTTGGTCCATAGCCATAAACACAACACAACTACGCAATGTGGCACGAGCTAAAACAGCCGCTTGGTGTTTTCTATAACCAGATGAATAGTGTTTCTCTGCTGTGTACTTCAGGCCATTACAAGACCTTTTGTTTGCTGTTTTTGTCTTTTAATCACATCCGTGTGTATGCGGGACTATGGATGCTATGAGACGTCAATGAATGGAACTGCACACTCACACTATTAACAATACGCCATATGGGGCCATTTTCATCTCTTTCTCAATCATAGCCACCAGCCTCATTGGAGGTCTACAGTCCCGCCAAGCGGTCAGTGACACCTGGTCACACTTGAGCTGATGTGTGGGCCTCCTTGGGATGAGGTCAGTGTGTCTTTTTTTCCCCCCTTCGGATGTCAGACCGCTTCCCTCCTCAGGGTTGAGCAAAAGGTCACACACTTTTCAGTCTCATGTAGTCTCCAGGCTGGTCATCGCATTTCTTGGACGATGGTTTGTCTCATGTTGAGGTTGTCAAATATGTGTGTGTGTGTGTGTGTGTCTGGAGTATGGAGTTAAGACAACAGGGTAGGGGTGATACCACCACCACTGCTCTTGGGTAATAGTGAGATGGAACAGCTGCCCCCAACCCCTGCCCCCCCTCCACACACACACACACATACACTCTCTCTCTCTTTCTCTCTCTCTCTGAGCAGCTACAGGCTGTTTCCCATCCTGCTGTTTATAAGAGCGTTGAGAGGAGGGGGAAGGAGAGGAGAGAAGAGGAAGGTAGAGGAGAGGAATGGAGAGAAGAGGAGAGGAAAGAAGAGGAGGAGTAAAAAAAAGAAGACGAGGAGAAAAGACAGCAGAGGAATGGAGAGGAGAGGAGAGGAGAGAAGAGGACTGTTCTCATCAATGTCAAGCGCTAGCGTGGCTCAGCGCTGGGGAATGCAAGTCACTAAACCAGCTGAACATCTAAAGCAGCAGACTCTCCCTCTTTTACCCTCGGCTGCTCCGAGCAGCAGGGGCATGTCAGTACACTGGCTCTGTTTGTGCACTGACCCCATGAGCTACATAAAACACAACAGCCCTGCTATTGTTACTTTAGCCCACTAGGAGAGACTCGGGGGCAATGGGTTTAGTGAAGAAGTGCGAGATCATTTTCTCTGTTTATGGTAAAATGTGAAAACAACGAATGTACGCATATAGCCACATATGCGTATATGACATGCAGGTATGTCATACAACTTATGGCATTAAAAAAAAACAGAATAAATTGTGTGTTTATGGAAGTCTTCTTCCTTTGGTTGGAACAGCTTTGGGAGATTTATGACAGCATTTTGGAATTAGGAATGAGTCAATCTATAACCCACTTACTTTCCCGGTGTCACACTCGGTCCCATCCATGGGGGGGTCCAGTTTAGTTTTGCAGTCCTTTTCCCTGTCCACTCGGCACCAGAGACCAGAACACATGACATACTGCAGAGGGGATGACACCAAAGGGAACATACTGAAAAGCGGACAGAGTGAATAACATCTCACTATTCACCATTAACATTAGGCTCACAGAGCAAAACCTTCCCACTGCAGTGATAGTGACAATTTGACATATAGTTCTCTTTCTGGACAAAGCTGAAGCTAAAGAAGTATATCCTTACAACAAAGGAGTTAATGCAACAAAGCCATGTCACACTTATGCCACATCACTGGTGAAGTGGTCAGCTACTTGTTTACTTCCACAAGGGGTCGCTGTCTTATGAATCATATTGTATTTGGGCACCTTCTACAGTATATTTCAGCCTTGTATACTGGAATCAGCTTGGTTTGTGTTAATGGATTTAAAGGAATCAATCCATAGCACCGAATGCTGCCGGTAGGAAAAAGAGCAATAAAATTGATACATCATAGACCAAATAGTCTAACGTTCTAACTAGTCAGCTAACAGTAACTGAGTGGGGCACAGAAACTCACTTTCAGTTTCATTTTTTATGCCCCATCCAGTTAACAATTGCTTCCAGCAGCCTGCTTTTCGGTCTATGCTCGGTCAAATTGTCTCTCAAGGCCATGGGTTGAATCACACTGGATTTCTCATTTAATGGCTCGATTCTCTTTCTGTGTTAATATTTCTGAAGTACAATGGTGTTTGTCCCATGTGAGGCGTTTTAATCTTGTTTACTGGTTTCATCACTTCATGGCACCAAAGTTATAGTACTGGTGCCATGAAGTGATGAGGAGAATGGCCCAACACAAACATGTCGCTCAGAAACACAGCGAGATCATTTCCATCACATCACACATCCTCCTAAAGTACATCAACACCAATGATGCAGCAAAAAGAACAAAGGCGCACATCTTATACAAGACAACCAAAGAAGAACCCTGTTGACCTGCACGCTATGGTGAAATCGGCTGTAATAGACTACCTGTGTTGTTTTAATGGCTACGACACAAAGTCAACATGAGCTCAAAGTCTTGTACAACATTAAGCCCCTGACACAGGAAGTTACCAGCTGCGTCTGTGGTTAGTTCACCTCCAAATCTTACATCTTACATGCCCCCCTCTCAACCTCACACACACACATACACACACACACACACATACACAGACACACACACACGCACAAACACACACACACACACACAATTCCTCACACCCCTTTCTACTAGCTCAAGGGCAAACGCGATCCAAAGCAACACCACAACAAAGAGATACTCCCATCTTGTTTCCGCCATGCACTCAATCACCCCCACTGACAACATTTTTAAAAAACACAGCCTGGTGAGAATAACCTATAAAACCAACCCTCTCCGTTGAAGTAACGCACAGGTCTGCATGCCAGTGTAGCCCAGGAGGTGAATTTTACAGTATCATCATCCCTCAGACTCGCCCTGTTTTCTTTCCATCTGATGTTGAGAGGTGCTGGAGAAAAGTGTGTGTGTGTGTGTGTGTGTGTGTATGGTGGGGGATGGTGCTGGAGGTGGTGATGGCTGAAGGATTAAAAAAGACTGTGTGGTTGTTTGGAAAGGAAATAAAGTGGTTGCCATGGTGTTACTCAAGCCCTGGTTGTTTAAACTGGAGCAAGCATTTCAGATGAGTTTTTAAGTCTGCCGACTCTCTCTCTCTCTCTCTAATAAAGACCATGGAGGCCAGGCTTTTGGTGTGTGTGTGTGTGTGTGTGTGTGCATGTGTGTCCATCTCAACACAAGGCTGTGGAGCCAGGACATGACAGTGGGACTGATTACGCCATCACAGAGCGAGATTAGAGGCAGCCCAAAAGGATTATGCTCCTGGAAGGCAAATAATGACTCCATCCCTTTCGCCTGGGGAACTTTCACTTGTGTCCCTGGGCTTCTTCAGGCATTTCAGCTTAGTGAGGTTATTCAAGGTGCACACCTACGACATACAGGTAGGGGATTGTACAGACACAGAAACAACGCTTAGTCTGGGCGCGCCGTAACTCAGTGGGCTAAGGCGTCATACAATAAACCCGGGGACCCGGGTTCGAGTTAGACCTGAGGTAATTCTTTGATCCTTCTCCCAAACATTTCCTGTCACTCTCTACTGTCCTGTCAGAATAAAGGCAAAAAACACTAAATATCTTCGAAAGAAAACAAAACTATGCTTAGTCATCAGTAGTAGGACACAGAACTCAGTTTTAGGGCAGCAATACAGCAAATACCACTATTTGCAAAATATGACAGACTACTCTTTGCAAAATATGAAAAAATTACCAAAAAAAGGGTTTACTGGTAATATAATCATATCACTCATCCTTTGACCTTTGCTTGTGTTTTTTTTTTTTTAATCAATTCACTATTTTACATTTTTATTCATCTGGCAGTTGGCAGTTTGACACGGGCCAGTGTTATCCCAATATCACCCATAAACTCTAAACCCTGAGCCCTCAAAGACTGAACTTGCATGAATCAGTCAATCATGAAGCCGATTCATGTCTGTAACAAGTCAAAGACCACTGAATACTGATCAAGATAGAGCAACATAACACTTTACAATGGGAGCAAACGTGAATAGTTCCGGTCTGCATAAGTGGGAGTGTCATATAACGTCACAATATAAACTTTTCAGTGAGCTTCTGTATCAGTGTACAAGAGCTTGACTCTGGTCTGCATGAAGGGGGATTCCACCCTAACCCCTCCCCCTACTTGCGAAAACAGAACATGAACTTAACAAATGTTTGTGCTTCTCGCTCTGCTTTTACCCTCTCCGATTAAGTCCTTGAGGGTTCAGGGCTTAGGGTTTGTGGGACACTGGGACTTGATCATTGCCTTTACAAATCCTTTCATGTGTCTGTCTTGTTAGGAGTTGTTCTCCTGTACAAATCCTTTTTCACGTGTGTGCCTTGTTAGGAGCTGTTCACCTTTACAAATCCTTTTCCACATGTCCGGCTTTATGCAGGCTTTGTGCAGGAGGTCTGTGGCTGTTAGGTCTCTTACCTGCATCTTCTCACAGTGTGAGGCGGAGGGCCCGAAGAGGATCTGACACTGCTCATCTGCAGTGTAAGTGGCACCCGGCAGTTTGGATGGCAGGATGACTGAGTTCAGACTAAGTGGGTCTGTCTGCAACAGACAACTGCTTGCCTTGGACCTGTGACAAAAGCACACACAAACACATACACAGAAACACACACACAACATTTAAACATATTTGAACCCATGCACAGACATACACACAAACACACACAACATTTAAACATGTTTGAAACTATGCATAGACTTACACACACACACAACACAAAAGATTTTCACACAGTATATGAACCCAGTGCACACAGTGCACACACAGAGACCAGTGGTCTGAGTTTATGCAGTGATATGAATGAGAGTTCCCTGCTTCATGCTTATCTGACAGTGACTCAATGAGGCGGTCTGGAGAGGATCTGAGGTAACTGTTATTTATCATAACAAATATGGTCCAAAAAACAGAGTCGGAATGATATCACAGCTTACATTCTCAATTAAGCCCTCATTGACCAGACAAAAGGCAATCAAGAAAACACACCAAACATGGGAATCAGTTGATTGCCTATCTCAACTGACATTAATCAGGAAAATAAACTCCATCCCTCATGGCGATTCAAAAAAATAATACTATCACTGAAAAGACACTTGACCATTAAATTGAAGACAGATGCGATTACAAAATTACATTTCATTATGGAAAGTTCTAGATCTAAAAGTCTGCAACACCAGTATGCTCCCAAGTTTTATTTACTTAGACATGATGTTTCAAGACGTTTCGAGCATACTGGCGTTGCAGACTTTTTGACTTTTTTTCATTGATTCAAATTCTTTTTGTTCTGCATCCAGACCTTGTTAAGACCCATGTACGTGCTCTTTGGCTTTTATCTTAAGCTCTAGAAATCTGCCACTTTTGTCTGTTTTTCTTAATATACCAAAATTAAAAACTGCAAAAGGTCTTAATTTTATACTGGTCTAGTTTCCCTTCTATAACTGTACTTCCCTTCTACTACTCAGTTGTCCCAATGTCCCAATGTCAAACATTTTTAATTCGTTTTCTGAACGTTTTTTTGACCACAGCGGAAAAAAAAGCAGATGAACTACCTGAGAAACTTCTCCACGTCTTCACGGCTGCAAGTGGACCACGACACGTCTCCTGGGTTTTGTCCTTTGATCCACTCACCAGACATGATGTGAAGGCCATCGGCGCACGCCGGGTGGTCGTTGTCGTGGCTCACCCCCATGCTGTGGCAACCGCAAACAGGAAGATATTCAGGGAGAAGAGGGGTGGGGTGAGGCGAGGAGGAGGGTTATTGTTGGCCTATTTTACATCAAACTAGCATTTCAACACATCGTTTCATCCTTTGCAAAGCCACATAGCAATATGCCCCCTCTGGACTCACCCCAATTCACAGACAAGAAACACACACAAACATCTGTCGTGCATAAAAACAAGGGGGGACATGAAAGGCCAAGAGATTGCCCACAAAACAAACAGGCCATGAGTGCGCTCCAGGCATGGACTCTCCAATCCCCATTCATACAACGAGATAGCCGGGGACGAGCGAGTGAATGAGTGAGCGAGCAAATGATTGCATCTTCATCTGCTGCCCATTTCGATTAAGCGAAACAAGCGCAACTTTGTCTCAGTTTCCATTCTGCCCGTAGGGAGGACAAAAATCAAAGAGGCCTCCCTTCCTCCTCTCCACACACCCCCATACCCTCACCCCCTTTCTCCTTCCACCTCTCCACCTACTCTTCCCTGCCTCTAGCTCTGTATCTTTATCACCAATGCCTCTGTGTGAGCACTAGAACCAAAGATCATTGAATACTGACCAACATTATACATTACAATAGGAGCAAACGTGAATGGTTGCGGTCTGCATAAGTGAGAGTGTTGCATAATGTCACAATATAAACCTTTCGATGATCTTCTGAATCAGCATATGAGGGCTCAGCTCTGGTCTGCATAAAGGGGGATTTCCTCCTCTCCTCCTTGCAAAAATAGAAGACCGAACTTAACAAACGTTTGTGCCTCTCACTCTGCTTTTACCCTCTCTGCTAGAACTGCTCAAAGCACAAAGGCCTGGATCTTTCACTTCCATGTCACTTCCACCTGGGCCTGAAAGAGAGAAGGAGGGAGGGAGGGAGGGAGGGAGGCAGGGAGGAAAAGAAAGAGAGAGAGAGAAGGGGTGGTGTTAACCATCTCCGACACGCCCCAGCAAGAGGAGTTCAGGGTGAAGTTGAGGCTGAACCTGATCCTCTGATAAGGCCGGCACCTGGAGAAGGTTAAGGGGTGGCCTGAGAAGTATCACAGTAAGCACAGATGAGAAATGAGAGCGAGAGAGAGTGCACCTTCAACTGCACCTAAATGCAATCCTAAGGGAAAGGGGAAAAACAAAAGTAACATTGATGTGTAAGCCTTTCCTTAAGCTACCACTTTAAGATTCAGTTTATGGTATCACCTACCACTTCATAAAGTTACGAAAATGCATTTTATTGCCGCAATGTAAAAGTGTCCAAAATGCCCAGCCAGGGCCTTGAATTTGTGAGTCTGCCCAAATGTGTTCAACATTAGGCCAGTGGGATGTGGTTCTAATTAAATACAACTAGCGTGGCATTAGGACTCTTGTGGCATAGGGCGGTTCATAAATGGCGATCCCCACATTCATAAGGCACACGATGGCTGCCACGCTCTGTTTCAGCCTAGGAAGCTATTAAAGTTCTGAAGACTTGGTATTAATTTTCTGTATGAATTTACCAGTTTCCCTATTTTCAAAGAAACTAGGGGTCCAGCTGATCAGAGGTAAGGGTTCCATGTTATTTTAAGCATGATTATCTAGTATCTAGAAACTTCTAAACCCCTACAACTGTTTTTTTCTACCAAAGACTGCTCGATACAGGCAGATCCCCAGTAGGCCCCCAGCAGAGTAGTGAGAGGTTTAAATATGTTATGCAAGATCAGCATTTGGCCAGTTAGCTGCAGTGGTAAGATGGAAAAGCTCTATGTACTCCCTTGTCATCGCAATTTCTGAGTTTTGTTCAATAACACTCAATAACACTCAGAGATGCCAATGTTAAATTGCTCAACAATAGCTTGACATATCTAAAGATCTAACTCAAGCAAACAACAGGACATTGGAAGACATCAAAAAAGCTTCTCAATCAGTTTCAGTGAAATGCAATGCAGACCAGGCAAACAGCAAATGGCACAGATACTGTCTTTTTCTAGAAAGTCAATAAGAAAAAAGAGCAAAACAATGTTCCAAAACCTCTAGCCACTAGAACCTAATCACTGTGGCTTCACTTGTGAATGGGAAGAAATAATAAAAAGAAACTCTTTCCCTCTCCATCCCCTCTTTTCTTCAGTTCAGAAAGCATTTGCATCCATTCATCTGATAGACTCTTTTTTTTCTGCCTTTTCTCTTCTTTTCTTCTCTCCATTTTTTTCCACCATATTTCTGCTGAGCTCCGCTTTTTGCCAACATACATCACTCTTGACTGTCTCCAAAAACTGTATATTCAATTTGTTCTAAAATGCAGAACAGATGGGAGAATGCCAGGGCAGACCCATAAGGCAAAAATCATTTTAAAAGAAATTAAACATACATTTTGGAGATAATTACAGTAACATAAATCATATGACATCATGGGGAATCATTCACTTGATTGTATATTTCATGGCAATCAGTGAACCGCTGAGATGAAACGGGTCTCGGTGGGCGCTGGGGGGGGGGCACCTTCTTTGAGCTGCTAAGAGGTAATTGTTTTCATTAAATCCATTTTCAAATAGAGCAGTTCAGAACGATGAATCTCACTGTGAAGGTATGGACGCAAGGACAACTGGCCCGTGAAAAAAGACACATCTCAGTGGAAAAAAATATTTTTTTCCCCAACTTTGGGAAAAGTCTGCTGACGACCATCAAACATTAGCTCAGGTATAAAGTGGAGGTCTGCATACAAGGTCGACGCAGCAGTAATAGAGATATTATGCATGCTTCTTTTATGAACGCCCCATGTTGGGTCATCTAATAGAGAGGCCATGCTGTGAGCATAGCATCATAAAGCATCCACATTCTTTTCCAATACTCGTGTTCAAAGAAAACCGGGCTAGCAAACAATCCTGCATTTCACGCTAGGATTCCTTCACTCTGACTTTTACAGGGGTGTATATTCGCCCTTGAGATCACCAGAGGGGATTGGAAGGGAGATTAGAACCGGGATGCCTTGCCATCAAAGATGATCCATTATTAGATCAGTGATGTCAGATTGCGTCTGAGAATTTCATGAGAACCTGTCTTCTCTCCCCTCATTCCATCCCTTTTGAGTTATCTGAATGTCCTAGATGGGCAACAGCTCCTTTTTGAGGATATCTTTTTCTGTTTTTTTTTTTTTTTTACCAGAATCTGCTTCATTCATTATAAGTCTAGTCGTTTAGTTGCAATACTTCATTCAAAGTGCCCTCTATATGAAAAAGAGTTCTTTTCCCCCCCTTACTCAAAAATAATTTCCTTCATCTCGTTGATGCCTCAAAGCGTCCCTTTGAAGTGCTGAGTCAAAAATATGCACATGGTCCCATTATCAGTCCTCCAATTACTGATGGGCTCTTCCTCTCATGACCACGAAATCCTCTCAAATAACATAATGAAGAACAATGTGTGAATTAGAGAGTTAGGAGTGAAATCGCGTCGCAGGTCATTATGTTTAACACAGCTTCATCCGTGATAGACACACACACACACACACACACACACACACAGCCCTAGCTCTGTGGGTGGCTGGCCTGGAAACGCCTGTGGTAGAAACAGTATTACTCGTGTAAACCACACAGCTGAATGTCATGGTGTGGCTTCAGGATAGAGACAGACCGCAGCCAAGTGATGACGCTAGCTGATCTCATTTGGCAAATAAATGAGGGTCTCAGTAATTAAACATTTTCTTCTTCTTCTTCTTCTCTCTCTCTTTCTCTCTCTCTCTCTGACACATCTTGAGACTGATAAAGGCAGACGCCATTTGTGTGACTGTCCCCAAAAACATCTGAAATATGGCACAGGCAACTTAGCACAGATGTGATAAACATAAATCTATAGCATACATAAAAATGGAGACAGAGTAAAGTAAATTAAACACACATATATATAGACACAAAGACACAGACACACACAAGCAGCCACAACACCCAGCGCATCATGTAGCCTTCACAAGCCAGATCAGCATAAGAGGGAAGGCATCTGAAATGACCCTCAACTAACCCACCCCACCAACTCCAACCCCAACCCCAACCCTACCCCTGGAGAAGAGGAATCACTGGCGGGCAGCGAATCAGCACTTCTCCAGAGCAGCAAGAAGCCAGTGCCATGGCCAAAGGCTGCTCCGCTGAGCTCATAACCCCAGGGAGGGCAAATTTGTATAACAAATCTGCACGTGTGCACAATCCAAATAAACAAACGAACAGAGAGAAGAGAACGAGGAGCCTCTCACTCATTTGTCACAAACACACACACACACAAACACACACACACACACACACAAACACACACATAAGCACATATACTCCCCACCATTTCTTACATCAACATACACACACACACACAGATCCAAACACACACACAAACAAATGCATTTGTCATGTGGCTTATACACTCTAGACCTCTGCAAACACACATATACACACACACACACACACACACACAAATACACACAGCATCCTACTTCCTTGCCTCCACCGACCTAGATTGTGCTCAAGCCTCTTCCTTCCCTGAGTGTGTATGACTGTGGCTCTAGTCGGATGGCACCCGACTCAAACCCATGCTTCCCTTAGGACAAGCACAGACTTGTGTCAAGTGAGAGGTGTGTGTGTGTGTGATTGTTTGTGTGTGTGTGTGTGTGTGGGGGGGGATGATGTCACAATCAACTCAGAAGTCCCTTTGGGAAGATGAGATCAGAACCCAATGATGTGCAGTGGGTTCTGTCAAGTATGGAATTAGTTCTGCTGAGTGGGTTCTGGAGAGAAGGCTCTGGGTTGGATGGGCTTTTGAGTGCATGTATGTATGTGTGTGTGTATGGAGAGGGGTCTGTACATGATGGCAGAGGGGGGAGAAGAAGGGTAGTGCAGGGTGAGATGGGGAGGTGGGGGAGGGTGAAGGCAGTGAGTGAGGTGGATGAGGCAGCCTTGCTGGGCCTTTAATGAAACCAGATGGTGAGTCCGGTGCTGTGGAAAGAGTCGGGGCCCTCTCTTCCAGGCGTACAGGGGTCCCCCAGGCCCCCACAGCTCTTGCACCATGCCCTCCACACCTCAGTACCACACACACAAACACACACACATACACACACACACACACACATATGCTAATGTTTTAGGAACAGACACACATACAAATGCTCAGAAACACAAACTAAGTAACTAACAAACAAACTCACACTCACTACACACTTGTGTACAGACACACACTACCTGACAGCAACATTAAGCATATGCAATTTAATTATACACATCTATAAACAAACGCTGATGCACACACAGACAAATAAGCAAAGAAAAAGACACACACACATTCACACACATGGCTCTGGCAACCCAAAGCCTCTGGTGAGACACAACTGGCTCGTCACACAACAAGCGCCACCTCGGGCCAGGGCAGAGACGGATGTTTATCATGCCGGAATGTCACCTATGCACTCCAGCGACACACAATGGCCAGCGCTCAAGGTGCGAGCGAATAGAGGGGGGCGAAGACGAGAATGGACTCGAGGGCAGACAAAGTCTGCTCCGTGACCTCATGGTTGTGACACACCACAGTGCAGAACAGCCAGCAGCAAAGTTTGCATACCAGCAGCCCTGCGTTCAGGGAAATAGGTTCAGTGCACGGAAGACGTAAAGACCCAGAAGGACTATCGTTCAGGATGGTCATTCTTTTCTGGTGAACGTCTATTTTTCTGAAGTACGGTAGGCTACATTGATATTAGGCAATTATTAGTTGTAGAATACTTTAGTATTCAAAGTAAGCATCTATCAATCAACTAATAAGCTCTCCAAAAGAGTGACCATCCTGAATGAAAGTCCTTCTGGGACTTTATGTATGCCGTGCACACAGCCCTTTAGAGTCAAAAGTTAAAAAGCCGCATCCCTGCTAGCTGCTGAGATCTGCATTGAATCTGGCTCTGATGAAGGTGGAAATAAGCTCCTTTTGGGGACATCTGAATAAAACCCTTTCAGAGCTAAAGTTTCCACATCGAGAAGGGTGTTTTACACTTTGAAGTAGATCTTAATGTCTAATATGCATAGAGCATAAAGCAGATAGCCAAAGATCCTTTTATGTGAAGGAATGCATTGCACCATGGTTGCACTATGCACTCAAAGCTTGCAAAGTTGCTGATTGATGTTATGCCTCTGCAGTATATTACTGCAATCTCTTCACAAATAATCAACAAATAGTTTAACAAACTATAAATAATAAAAAACAACTCAAAAAATGGCTCTATGGCACTATGGCTCACTGTGAGTAGGATACATATTGCCCTTGTGCTCTGCAGGGTGACCAAAAAGGAGTGGACTCATGCGACAACCTTGAAAAACCATTACCCAGTGGTCAAGGCCATTCACTTATGCACAGCGATACTTAACCATATCCCTCTGTCATAGCCTTTATGGATACAGTAAGTGCTTTTGCAGCCTGTTCTAACTAACATGGTAGGGGGAGTTGACATGCCTCTCTCTCTCCCTCTCTCTGAACATGAAATGTGTACTAGACCCAGAGTAGATCTTTTAGGCAATGATGACATACAATGACGTTTCCTGAATATTGCATCCATAGAAATAATCCGGATATACAGTTTAACTACATTTAGCTACTTACATTTATATTTAGAGATCAACCAAACATATTTTAGAGGTTTCTCCTTTTACTAAAATAGAATATTATGACAAAACATGTGAAAAAGATTAAATGAATGACAGAAATCATCCTTGAGAAACTAAGCATGTTTCTCAAGGACCATGTTGGAAATAAGTGTTCCTTCATTTTAACATCTTCTCCTTTGGATTTGTGTCTGTTAATCCATATGTAACGAATCAATCAATCAATCAATCCATCAATTAATCAATAGTCTCACATTTCCTCAATGGACATCCATTAAGTATGGCGACCAGCTAAACCATTTTGGCTCTTTCTTCACCCCAAAGGAAAAAAGAGGGCAAATGAGAAGAAGATTGGTGAGGTGTGACTTACTTGTGGCCCATCTCGTGGGCAATAGTGAAGGCCAGGCTGAGGCCGTTGTCCTCGGCGAGAATGCACTTCCTCTTCTCTGTGCACATGCCGTTGAGGTACGCAATCCCTGGCGAGCATAAACAGAACGAAACAATGAGCTGACATCACTTCAAGGCAGATGGGCTCAAGCCAAGAGCAATGACAACATTTAACCCTCCTTCCCTCAGATGAAATGAGAACATTTTGCAGCTATTTTGTTTGCTGAATGCTGAAATAAAATTGCTTTACTTTGTAAAATATCAAAACACAAAATGGCTTATTTGGAGTGTGAAAACTCTATAGCTGATACCTCCCAATCCTTAGAAGGCTGTTACATGTCATTACATTTCCAACAGGGTTAATGATGCTTGCAAAAACATAATTTTGTTCAGACGTCTTGAAGGTTGAGACTGAGACAGAGTGAGACAGACTGAGTCATTATATGGGCTGTTTGCTAAGAAATTGGGATGATGGTTTCGATCACAGCCTCAATGCAGCAAATTTGATCCCTATATCTCACACACAAATATCCTGAACTTAAAAGGCTGTCCCTCAAACCAACCTTTGATTTCAAACAGGGCCTTTAACTCAGCACTCAAGGTGAACACAGTGGCAGGGACAATTTTTTTCCGTCTGGGAACATTTGAGAAGTCCAAACAAACGGGCTTTCCCATACATCCTGATTTCAGGTAAATTATTCCGACCACTTAAAGGTTGTTAGCGTCATGTCTGGTGCGCACTTTGCCGTTTAGCGTACACATGACAGCTGCAACTCTGTCGCTCCAGCCAGGATCGAATTCAGCAGGGAAAACAAAGCAAAAGACTTGATTCTCTTTCTCTCTCTCTCCCAGCTCACTCCTTCTGTATCTCCCTCCCTCTATCTTTCTTCCTCTGCTCGCTCTCATTCTCTCCATCTTCCTCTGCTCTCTCTCTGTCTCTTAAATCTCTCTGTCTTTCTCTCTAAGTTTTCCTCTCTCACACACACACTGAATCTCGCTCCCTCTCGCTCTCTCTCATGTATTGGGTTGTATGCGCTGACCTTTGATGGTTTAATCACCCTCTTGAAATGGATCCAGAACTAATGCTTTCCATTACGAAGGCCAGCAGAACAATCATGCCTTTGATGGGGAAAAATAAATACACGAGGTGTAGTTTCAGGGAGCAGCGGAGGTGGATGGGGGTGGGGATGTGGGTGGGGTGGGGGTGTGGTTGGTGGAGCCGAGAAGAGGGCAAGATGTCCATTACATTACCTTATAGGCCCTTCAACGCTGCTGCACCTTAAACCCATCACCCACCCACCAACCAACCAACCTGTCTCCCTTCTTTTCAGCTGGGTCCTTTCTCTACCTTCCCTTTCTTTCTACTTTAGAAAGACAGAAAGAAACAGAGACAGAGAGAAAGTAAATAAAGAAAATAAATAACAAAAGATATCTCTCAGCTGGGTCCTTTCTCTGTCTTCCCTTCTTTCTACTTTAGAGAGATAGACAGATAGATAGACAGACAGAGAGAGAAAAAAAAATTAATCAATAACAAAAAAAGTCTCTCAGAGGTGGCTACATGACTGTCTCCCCGCCAGACGAGGAGATTAGCGGCTAATCTGGCTATTAATGAATGCTTAGGCCAGGGGTGCTCTTTGGCTGTGCTGCCAGCCGAACAGTCCAGGCCTTTCCGTTTCAAACCATCCACATTCAGCCCTGACTGGGGGGCCTCTCAGCAGTGGTATCACAGGGTGTTGAGTTTTTGCTCGAAAAAGTGTGCTTATCATAACACTACTCACACTTTCGAAATACGAGACAGCGTTATTGCCTATGATTACCCTCATGATAACGCTCATCCACAGTGCATTGCCCATTCATGTAAGGGCCTAGATGTAGACCACTGCTTGCTAGGACCCAAGACAATAGCTGGCAGAGGGCTGGGGAGATATGGTCTTATATGTTTCGTGGAGGGTTTGAGTTAGCTTGTTCTCTGTCACAACCTTGACAATGCATGTCTCTGTCTCTGTCTCACAGACGGATTATCTCTGTTCTGTTAGCGCGTAAATCCCACAGCCATTAGTCAAAACGTGAGGGAAAATGAGGAGGAGGAGGGCGGAACGGCACACGGGGACGAGTTTGGACAGGTCAGTGGGGGAAAACAAAGCCCGGCTTGTCGATCTGTGCCACACGCATCCAAGTATCGCCAAAGCAGAAGGCACATCCTGCTCCGCAAACCTTCGATATGACGGCATCTCACACGCAGCCGAATGCCAGTGAGGTAACGTTAGATCTCTGTGGTGCTTATTAACTGGAGCCACAGTTCTGAACATGAGCGGACATCAGGCTTTTTCTGTCGTTTGTAGTATGCCCTCATAGCCATTTTGCTTGATGTTTGTGTTAGATAACATCACAGTCTCTATTTTGTTTCCTCCCTGTCCTAATCTTTGCCACCTCTCAAAGTCACCTTAAGGGAACTGTTGAGTAAAAGGCAGACTGTTTCTTTGACAGAGTAAATACCCTGTGATTCAATATTATAATGACTGACAATTTAACATGAAAAACTTTACAGGACAGACAAGAAATGGGATGGGTATGCAAAGGAGACAACAACTATGAACAAGACGGGATTCAGGTCTTTGCCATTTTTAATATCTTATACCTAGACATATACTCAACATAAATGCATACATTGACATAGGCAATATGCATGTACTAGGGCAAGCCTAGGGATTCATGTAAAACTGCAAGCACAAACACTATAGTTGTAAAATAGACCAACTTGACACACACAGTACTTACATGATAATATCTAGCTCTTAGTATCTGTGTACTAAGCAATGTGGAGTGTGCAGACTGTCAGTTTTACTGACAGCGATGAATTTAGAAGACTTAAATAAATTAGGGACCAAAAAATTGGATCTGATTTGTATGTTTGTGTTCCCTGTCCTGTTTTTCCTCTCTTTTATTTTCAAAACTTGCAATGAGTTGGGTCCAGCACATCTTTCTAGACTCACTGAACAGAGAGAATTGAGTACTTGAGGCAGTGATCCTAACTGACCCTGCCAATGGAATGCAGGCAGCGCTGTTGACTGGCTGGGCCCGCCAGCCGGCTCAGCAGAGAAGCAGCTGAGGAGACAGAGTCGTTGTTTACTCCTCTGACCGAGACACAAACCAGGGCAATGGGGAGGAAAAAGACGATGACAGGACACCATTAACTGTCGCAGGGCAATTCTCCATCATACACATGGAGAGACACATGAAAGCAGAGACCTCACAGAGCTAAGAGCTCCATGTTTAGATGTTACGAGACTCTCCTTCAAAGGAGTCTGATTAGTGTATAAGCAGCTGAGAGACACCGACGACTCATGATGTCCAACATCAAATATTAAAACCCTCTCTCTAGCCTCTGATGAGAAACCTATTAGTTACATAAAATTCCTCAATGTGTAAATATTCATCATATTAAAAGCTATACAGATGGCAAAGATGATACACAGTATTATGTAGGCTGGTCCTGCAACCCAGTGTATATATAACATTAATTCAAAGGCACTCAACAGGTCACTGACGTCTTCTCTTCCTCTGGGGACCAAACACAGCTCACATCCTGGAGGCTTAAAGCTTTTCCACGCTGTTTTTTCCATTCACAGCTCAATGCCACAGAGAACTGCTCGACTTCAATGACTTGGATTGTGCCGTGCTTATGCTCTGATGTATCGTCACTGGACACAGATTTATCATCTCTGCGGCGTAAACAAGCCAGTGATTCTCCCGTCAGTGACAGCAGTTAAGAATGGATGGTCGAACCAACCTGGAAACACATGAGAGATACTCCAATGCTGGCGCCATAATAGCTAGTTGAGTCGAAAGAGACAAAACAATACTGTCGCATCTCGTCGAGAACAAGTGCATCAGCAAATAATGTTGCTAACAAACTCTTTTTTTATTGATTTGTTACTGTTAATGCGCTTGTTTGCTTATCTTCAACTGTCACGTGTCAAGTTCTACAAAGCCATACAAGGATAAATTATGATTGGTATTCTTGGAAGTCTAACCGATGACTACCTCAGCGTGAATAAAGAGAGCATTATTCTAATGTAGTAGACAAAATATACGGACGTGTAATTGTTCAAACGGTGGGGAGAAAATCTGCTCCCCATTCAGCTGCAGCTCCACTGAGGATAGTCTCACAGTGAGAGAAATCTTGCCCTGAGCAAGCAAGGCGAGCCTCATAAGACAATGTGGGACTAATCTATGCAGGACTGATTGGCATCTTAGACAACACAAGTAACTCGAAAACAAACTCTCTGTTCACAATACTTGAAATACTTCAGCTGCCATTTTCAGCTGAGCTGATCATCACAGAACAATCCAGAGAACATAAGGTCTGGAAAGACACTACACAAGGAGGGGGCACCCCAGGTTGCAAGTCGCGTGACGGCATACGGCAGAGAAAGGAGAGAAACAAGAGGCCATGGCAGCAGGGAGAAAGTTCTAGAGGAAAAGTAGGTCAGCAGCAGGCTTTTCTACTTTTTACCACGTTTGCATCCATAGCGACGCCTTTGTGACATGGCGCAGATATGCCACATGCATTCTGCACCAGGTGACCAAAATGCACGTCTGAGGACCTGTGGGTCCTCCAAAGAGTAGAGGTCACATACCTTCTCACCTTGATAGAGCTCTCAAAAGTATAACAAACACATGGGACTGGGGTGGCTAACACACCAGCCAGCCATACATATCCTGCACATATGTCCATATATACATACATATTAGATGTACAGTAATGTACAATAATATGCTGTTTAAAGCTTCTCACTGCCTTCTTCTAATGAGCTGACCTTTTTAGAACCAAAATCACATCACCTAATAGTCCCTAATGGTTGTGGTCTCTTTGAATTGTGTGGAGGTCCTGGTTTAAAGGTAATGACTATTATTAGAGGAGAGGAGAGGGAGGAAGTGAGAGAGAGGGAGCGAAAGAGAGAGAGAGTTTGAGGGAGAAAGAGAGAGAAAGAGAGAGAGAGAACAGGCATTGATTATGTGTAGGCCGCAGCAGGGTGCAGAGGGTGTGAGCTTGCCTGCCATGGGCTGCTGTTCCGGCTGTACAGACCTCCGCTGCATTGTGTTGGGGGATTTTTGGGGAGCTTAATTGGGGCGTTTTCTGCTTTGCAAGCTGTTTGCGTTCATATCCGCTCTCCCATGTACACACACACACGCACACACACAAAGTGTCTGGGGCTACCTGTGTGGAATGGCATGTGTTGTTGGGCCTGGCTGGGTGGTGGAAGTGCCCACGGTGATGGCTATTAATGTCTCTTCATAAAAATTGAGGGCAAACAACATGGTCTTTTACCTTAGCTTGGTAGTGTGCTATGTGTATATGTGTGAATGTGTGCACTAATGGAGGTACCTCACACGTAGCTCTCCTTCAATACTCCCCCAAACAGACACAGGTACACACACACACACACACACACAAGACAGCTCTTACAGAATATGCTGCTCACAGGAGCACCAATAATATGCTGAAAATAAACAGTGTTTAATGCATGTCTCTGCAATGCTTTCATCCTCCATGCATAACCTAATAATAGTTGATCTGGGGTCATTGCGCAAGCCTTCAGGCACAGAATGGCACGAGGCTCTTGGAAAGTTCTGCTATATTCCCAGCCTCATAGCCCCCTGCTAAATCCCTTTGTTGTTTCGCCTTATGGATAGTAACCTGTCAGATTACACAGCCAAGAATATTGAATATTTGTCCTTCAGTGTTTCAGCAGTGAATGGACAGAGGAGAGAATGCAGTCATGTGTTATTAATGATAATCAACAGCACACAGTGTTTTAGGTTCAGCTCAGCCTTAAAAGAGAGCAAAATGGGTCCAGCCATGCATATCAATAGGATCATGGTACAATATGATCCTATTATATGAAACATGCTGAGACTGGTCGGGCTGGTGAATGGCAAAGGAACAGTATGGCAAAAAGCGTCATTGTTTAGTAGATCGAGAGCAGAGACTGAAGGTACTTTTTTCATGCCGTCTGAAAAAATAGGGTCACCGCCACAAGAAAGCCACAGACACCACTAGCTATGTTGGCTAGAGTGTCTAGTGGAGCCTAGGGTAACACAGTTGAGCTCTAAACTCAGGGCCAACATTTTTCAACATCATTTCCTGTCATATTGAGTTAAATTATGGCTTTTTAAAAGAGAACAAGAGTAGTGAGTCTTTTTGTGAACGGTTTCATTCCTTTTACATTAACGACTCATCAAGTTTGGGCTTAAAACTAAACCCGAGGGACAAAATGTTTCTCTCGCGAAGACTGAGGAGAAAACTCAGCCAATTTGTTATTGGGGAGAGGGGGGGGGTGGGAGTCGAGTCAGCAACAGGTGCAGATGATGAAGACTATCCCACACACGGAGACATGAACCCCACACTTGAAACTCAATCGGCCACCCTGTTGTCACTCCCTCTTCCACTTACTTACCCACGGTGTCACACGGTTCATCCTTATGCACGCAGAAGTCCTTCCTGCAACATCAGAAAAGACAAAAGAAAGATCAAAACCCAAACACAAAACACATGAACAAACACAAAAAGATTTTTTTTTTGGTAAACTCAATGGGATGATCAGAGCAATTTGCACCAAATTTCTTGGACTCAGAGTAATAACAAGTCAGCCTTATTCCCCCCAACCATCACCTAGTGGCAGTGGCAGAACAACCACAGTTTCCCCTAGGATTAGTGGAGTGGTTTCTGCAGTCATCGATCCTCAAAAACCACCCCTCAGGGTTAAACAGCAGGAAGATGATTCTCAAGTTCAGCTCCTAGGCTGCTGGCCAGGACAGTCTTCCTGACCCACCCAAGGAACTCAAATGCCAAAGACATATTTCTCTGCTCCAGACTTTTCTTCATCTCCCCATCCTGCCCACCCCCACTTTCTATCTCTCCACCAGGCACACCGCAGGCAGATGGGCCCCAACTTACTTGACTGGATTCTACTTTAGGTCTCTTTGCGTTATATACTGCCATCATCTCCTATGTAACAGGTCCTATGAGCTTATTCTGGGGTCTTTATAAAGGTTTTTTATTTGTACACTTGATAGATTCAATTGACATTAGGCCACCGGATATGGCATGAAAGGCAACACTGGAATGGTATTACCTAGGGAATGGAAGGTATGGCCTGTCTGTCACCTTGTGCCTTAAAAGGCAACTCTCTCCCTGGTTTGGGTTCAAGGTCACCAAGTGCTGTCAGTAGGAAAAAGAACGAGAAAATTTGGTGCAACATACACTGAATAGTACACCAGCAACTAAAGCTAATGAGGGCGAGATTTCTCAGTTTCAGTATCAATTTTCTTTCCCTCACAGGTTAACTTCATCTGTTGATCCATAAATCAGTTAGGCTGGCCATGCCTTCCTAGCACTTCCACTTGATTATCATCTCAGTGGCATCAGCGGCAATCCGGATTTGCTCCCATTGAGGAGGCATTTCAACCTATCCAATTAGAGCAAACAGAGGGAGGCATTGTGAACGCAGAGCTAGAATGCTAGCAGTCAAGGCAACCTATCAGTCAGGGCTGATCCAATGTATTTAAACTTAAACACCTCAAGCAACCAATCGAATATCAGTACCGAATGTCCAGACCCTCTGTACGAAACGAAAGTGTAGAACGAGTGTCTGGTTTTATTACCAGGCTACAACTCAGTCTATGTTGTATTGAATTTTCTTGTCCTTTTTCCTAATGAACTAAGACTGCAAAAGGATGCTAAACATCCTTTTTAACAAGTAACTATAGACTATAACCTGTGGTTTGTTACATTGGCATGTTTATTTATAATGTTTATATATAAGACAGACTTCAAAGTGATAGTCGAGAGTACTTCCAACCATAGCCCTGTTGTTCAAGGTCACCCAGTGCCGTCTGTAGGACGAAGAACAAGACAATTTGATACAACATACACCAAATAGCAAACTAGCGGCTAATGCTAACTGAATGGGGGAGAGGAACATGAAACTGAATTTAATTTTCTGGCCCAGTACAATTAGTGCGAGCTGCTGAGCTTGTCTCATTCTTTTTCCTACCAACAGCACTCGGTGACCTCAAACAACAGGGCTATGTTTGGAAGTACTCCAGACTATTGCTTTAACAGAAAGAGGTGAAAGATATGAAACCACACAAGCATGATTAAGGGCTAGCACTACATCAAAGGCATCAGCAATTCTGTTTCACAGAGAAAGCCTATGTGATAGCTTACTGAATCGTAAAAGCACTCGTTATTGCCAACAAGGTAAATCCTCTCTGGATTGGTGGGATCCTGACTAAAACCTCCCGACATGCTTTATGATGGCGCGTTCTCATGTCGGCTCAATTGTGAAATTAATGTTTGACTTAATTTACGGCCGAGGCATGGATCCCATTTTGTACGAGAGGAGGGGCAAACACAAACGCATCCAGTGTGTGCGAGCAAATGGGACAGCCTGTCTGCAACCCTTTTCTGCTCCTTGTTAAGAAGTTCCTGGGCCGTGTGGCGTCTCATTGTGTATGCATATGCGTATTCGCCCGTCTGTGTGGTTTTAAGCTTTCATTAAAGGGAAAAAAAGTCTCTCAAGCTTGCTACTTTCTAAATGTATTACGAGACATTACAAAAATCCCATAATATTTACATTCCCATGATAATTATATCAAAGCAAAGCAATTGTGCCTATATCTGAAGCTTTACACTGACAGGTGTCCACAGGAGTGGGGACGCTCCATCATTGAAAATTGAGTAGAGCATGCCAAGATGATCTGATTCACTATAATTACTTTTCAACAAAGTGTTTTGCTGTGGCAAGAGCATTACATGGCTTTTATCTGTTGAGAGATCTTATTAACTGGTGGCAGCTAAACTTGGAGGAAAAGAAGAGATGCCCAAGCAGATAATGATACATTGTTGTTACTATTATGGTAATTACATCAATTTTCCCATCTCCATACTTGGCATTCTCTGATCTTGTCAGTTATAATCTGTGTGTGTGAGTGTGAGAGACAGAGTGTGCATGTATGTGCATGCATGATTGTGTGTGTGTGTGTGTGTGTGTGTGTGTGTGTGTGTGTGTGTGTGTGTGTGTGTGTGTGTGTGTGTGTGTGTGTGTGTGTGTTTGTAGGGCGTCACTCTGTCGCCCTGCATTTGTGACCTAATGTATCCATATTTATGTGGGAGTGTGAGTAAGGGGTAGAGTGTATATGTGTGTTTGCTTATATATAGTGTGTGTGTGTGTGTGGTGTGGGTGTGTGTGCATGTTTGTATGTGTGTTATTTTTTGTGCATATATTAACTAATGCCAAAAGCTGACTCAGAGGCACCCTTTGACAATGACAAATGAAAGAGGCCTCAGAAACTCCCCCCTTAACAATAAACACAAACACACACACACACACAAACACAAATATCAGCACCTCTGAACACACTAACAAGCAACACAGACACACAAATAGGTGCATGCACACACACACACACACACACACACAGATGGGAATGTGGTTGGTTTGTGAGGCCCGACTGGGAGCTGGCCACCCATCAGCCCCTTTGCACTGCTCCAACATCAAACAGCACCTGACACCCCCCCCCCCCCTTCACACACACACACACATACACAGAGACAGAAACACACACACACACACCCGTCACCCTCTCAGCAGGTCCGAATCACACTGTCGACCAACGCCAACTTCTTACAGGATTTATGGAAGAGGGTGGGGGGAACTTTCTCTCTTTCCCTCTCTCTCTCACTCTTTTTTCCGATTGTACAATGTCTTTGGCACGACCTATTATAGATTGGTCGATGCGAGCACACAGCCCCTATTAACGGCCCAATTGAAATGAAAACCAGAGATGCCTGCCGAGCTCCGCTCCACCGCCGTGCAGGCATGGACACACAGACACACACACACACACGTCACACACACACATGCGGCTTGCTCAGATGCAGCTTCCAAAAGAAGCTGCTCCAATACAGCTCCCAATGGAGAAGGTTGCACTTTGCTTTACAGCACATGAACCAATGATGGCAGTTAATATAGTCTTTGAGAAGGTATGAAAACCACATAAGACTGACATTTTTACATCTCTGAATAAGACCAAAGCTTGCTGAGTATGTCGTCTCACAGCAAGGCATCATGGGAATGTCACGAGAGCATGAGAGAGGGTATATTTAATGAACATACTCAGAAACATCCAACATGTCTTCACATGTTATACTCCATCTTGTAACCATGGGTAGTGTCACACTTTTTACATGCTGCCAGTGCTTCTAAACCAAAGTTTGAGGTCATCATGTGAAAAGTATTACATATTGCAAACATTACTGGCAAAGGGAAAAAACACCCATTGTATCTATAAACAACCATATTACACAACCATCCCATGGAGTTGACGAGATGACACGACACATAATCCCTGTCTACTTTCAGAGCCAATGAATACTGACAACCTGCATTAGCACACAGTAGACAACTACGCTACAGGGGAGTGACCTGATAGATCCCAGCTGGAAATGATGATGATCATACTGGTGATGAGTATTCCCCAAACACACATCACCTCGTAATGAAGATGGCAGAGTCCACAGAGGGAGTGTCTTCTCTCCATCTGGCGCTGAAGTCGGACATCACGCTCTTCCTGCCATACTCCTCCAGCTGCCACCTGCAGAAGCTCTCCAGCATCTTCTCCCCATGGTGCCCTATATACATGTCTGGCTAAAGGCAAACGTGAAAGGGTCAAACTGCAACTTTTGGGGAAAACGGATAAGAGTTTTGATAACAACTGGTCAATCAATAGTTATCAAAACATCTTGCTAAAAGACTGCAATTAAAAAATAGCCCACTGGCTAACATTGGCATTTTTACAGAAATGCTGATTAATAGGGCTGTCCTTAAAAATAAATAAATGAAATGAAGTCACTGTTTTCATTTGTAATATCTGTGTTGATCATGACAGACAAGATCAACACATATTCAAGATTCATCAGTCATCATCATCTTTTTAACAAAACTGGTTGTATGCAATGAACTCTTACTGGTGTCTCAGAGAGCAGCACAAGTTTAGTCAGCCGGATATTGATCTGGATGCCAAGGCTCTTGTGTTGGAACAGATTAAAGACCTAAAAACATAAGAAGACATTCAATGAATCCAATGTTGTCAGGAATTCTCATAGACATTTGTAGAACAATCCAAATCGACTTTACGTCAATTACTTAACCAAGGTTATAACAGAGAAAATGAATGAGGAAGAGGTGGAGAAGAAGGAGTACCATGTTCATGATGGTGAGAATGAAGCGTTTGGCTGCCTCAGAGCCATGGTACGTGACCATGGCTGGGTCGGCCACCACCAGTGTCTCCACATTGTACTCCTGCTGCAGTTTGTAGGAGTAACGCTTCCCGCGGACGCTTGTCTCTGGATTCTTCCGGCTCTTACTCTTATGCTTCTCTGTGGAGCAGACAGAAAGATTAGATAAGAATTGTCAATTGTGCACAGAATATACCAATATGACTTGAGTATCATGCACTACTTTGACCAACAGCAATGAAATTACTCAATGTCATTTCAACTGCATTCGTGAGCAGTTTTATAATGAAAGCAAAATGGTTTTCAAGCTTATCCATGATACAAAGCAGGTTTTAATTCACATAAATGATACTTTCACGTAAAGCTATCCAGCACACAATAAATGTAACAAATCGAGCTCATAAAGGAAATCCAGAGAATATGGCTTAGATCTACTTGATGATCTACCAAAGGCTACCTGACAGTAACTTTCAAATGCATGTGAGAAATACAGCTTCCATTCTCCCTGTCAGTGCCGCACTCCCAGACAGGTGCTTTCTTTAAACAACAGGCTCAGGGAGAACAAAAAAACACAAAGACATGGAAGTGAAATGAAAAGCAGACACAATAGGAAGGACAGCAGGATCATTGCTGGAATCTTTCATATTCACATCAGACATCCAGTTCAAATGCAAGACAGACTCCTTTCCCTGCACTGCAAGACCTGGGTGATTCCAATGCCTCTCTTCCCAAGGAATGGACCAACATGTGCGAGGCAATCATTCAGTGTCTAAATCCCTTGCAAAATACTCATTAAATCAAACCAAGGCACCTGTTTGACCACAGTGACCCCAATGACCCCTATGGACACGGCACTCCTGTAGTTCAGGTAAGGGTCTTTCATGTGTTGACATCTATTTTTTGTGGCTTAAATGGTCACAGGCACCGAAGAAGCCTTGGCAGGTGCTGTGTGAAGTCTTCAGAAATGTCCGCTCAGTGAAGCTCTGAAGGCAGCTTGTCACGTAAATCACCCAGAGATCTGCTCATAAGCAATGGCGTCTGAGTGCCAAAAGAGATAATTCAATAGCACTGTTTGTATACACATGGGGGATGTTCAAATCTTCTCATGAAAAAGACAAAAAAAATCTTGTCTGTGTAGCATGTTCTCACACATATCATTCTACCCACTACTGTCTCTTCAATACAAACAACGACATGCTGTCATAATATTAGGCTTCACAATGTTATGGTTTGGTATTATGGTTATGCATTTAGCTTTGCTTTGTGGATCTTGACACAATGCAATGAGCATCCCAGGGTGGATGATATTCTGACGGAACATCATCTGACATTTGAGAAGCCAACACAGTCTTCTGCATAGATTCTCCATGGTTGATAAACCATGTCTCCGCAGTCAGCAGCAATATGATACTGTAGACTTTGTTCTTGAGAAGTGCAGACATTCCTCACATTTTGTAATTACAACACTGTGCTGTAGACTGCTGAATCATGACTGTGGGACTGCACGCACTGACTGACTGTAACATTTTTTTTTATAGACCAGGCTCAATGTTACATGTTACTTTTGCAGTTAGGACTGTGTAACTCGTTGCTTCAGTGATAAACATAATGAACGTGAAGGGGGGTGAGACAGATGTACATACCAGGGATGACTCCGCAGTATTTAGGTGCAGACTGTTTGGCCAGTGATCGCTTTTGCCGGTAGACTCGGTGGGCATGTCCCGTGACCGTCAGAGTGTGATTCAAAGGCTCGATGAAAAGAAAATCTTCATTGAGCTGAATAAAGCCCATCTGAAAAGGACATGGCATCGACAAAACAAACATGTCAGCTCAAGCAAGACCTAAAGGGACTGCTCAATGTCAAGTCATGGGAGGGAAAAATATAGACACACACATACACACACACACATAGTAAAACAGTTTTGGTGTGATGAGACATGATGATATTAATGCTTTTTTGCACATACTGTAATGCCCTGCATTCAGTCAGTTTAGAATTCATATAAGATAAGAATTCCATAAGACCTGTGGAAAATCAATACAAGAAAACCTGTTTGATGTTGATGATTTAGGTTTCCATAGACATCTACATATACATGTATACTAAATTTATACTTGACATGTACAGTATATAATCACATTCCACCACTTTTATCTGCACAAACCTTTATTACAATGTATGTATTGGAATCAAAATAGAACACAGCATCATGTAGTAATTGAAAGACATATCATAAGAGAGCCAGATGATTTCAACTGCTGACTCTCTCTCACACTCTCTCTCTCTACTTCTCTCTCACTTTCTCTCTGAATTTATCGGTACTATAAACAGGTTGAGCGAAACATAACATAATGCAAAACACTACAATGGACCTGACAAGACACACCTCATGTCTTTTCGAAATCTACAATGAAGTATGTCACCTGCTCAACACCACAGTTCCCCGTCTTTGTCTCCTGTCTCTGTTAGGCAGCTAGAGCTCCTACAATTCAGCACCACAACAGCTTCAGTAACCTGAAATGCCCATGTGTAACCACTGGCCAAAAGAAACAACAACTCTAACCTTCACTTTCAAAGAACACAGTGCGTCTGCACCCCGCCCCGCACCATGCCTTAGCTGCCCTCCTGCCCAAGGGGCATGAGATGCTGTTGGACAGGAATGCTGCTCCTAGGGTGGGAGGTCAAGGCAGGGCTCACGGAAAAGGCTTATTTGGCCGTGGCTGGCTTTCGTTCGTGCAGACTAAACAAGTCACCCACAAGCCTTAATTAAAGAGGGCTGATTGGGTTGTCGAGTCAGATAGAGGGCAAGGCTGTGCACAGCTCAAATACACACACACACACCAAACCAGAGCACTAAACCACTGGCCAGAAGCACACCTCTCTCCCTCTCGCATAATCAGACACAGACACAAACACATGCATAAGTTCAGTCTTTCTCTCTCTCTCTCTCTCTCTTTCACACACACACACACACACAGCCATACAAAATCTCAATCTCTTTTTTCCTCACATGCACTGTCTCTCCTTTCTTTCTCTCTCACACATACTCTCTTACTCTAGTCTCTCTCTCACTCACACACACACACACACGCACACACACACACTTTCTACTTTGATTACTCATGGGAAAAAAGGGCATTGTGCAGATAGCACTGGGTTCAAACACTTCAACAGGCCTCATGTGCAAATCATTTTGCTGACAATAACAATGTTGCATGATCAGCATACATTAACCTATAGGAAAAAAAGGCTTGTTCTGGGAAGAAAAGCAGTTTTTCTTTGTAACATCACTATAGGCTACCCAAATACATTTCATTATATTGCACATGTGATTCTGCAAAGGCACAAAACTAAAGTTTGCTGATGTATTTGCTTTGCAATGTCAACATATCAATATCATTAAATGGGCAACTTCACTCTTTAAATATTTTATGTAACTCATACTTTTCAGCTATGCACACAGCTGAACACTGCATATATTTAGAGACTTCACAGAGAGGGACCAGCTCAACTTCAATCAGCCCTGACATGACACAGTAAACCACACTTGCCCCCTCGGCGGGGCTTCAGAATTTGCTCGGCACTAAAACGAACCCACTAAGTCAAACACCTCGAGTGACACCGCCGGGGTCAAGCATGTGCCACATTCCCCACGCTACAACAAAGCCCTGCGGCTAATGCCATGTCTGCCAACAGCTCCAAGGCCTCTACAGCTCCTCGGTCAAGACTTCAGTGACACCCCCTTCACATGCTGCATTCTGGGACATCCTCTGGCAGAGGTGGCTCACCACAACATTCAGAGGGGGTGCAAAGCATCAGTCCACTATCTACACACTACACATAGGAATGAATAACCATGGCTTGCTCTAACTCTGAGGTCTACGTATGAGCTGTGACTATAGGATCTATAGTATAGTATCTATAGGATACCTGACACTGTAAGATGTGACAGTGTAGGTTTTTGGCTAGACATGGATAGTACCACAGGGGAAACAAATGTGCTTACCTGGGATCTCTGGGATTATTTTTACTCATACATAGGCTACTCAATTTTAAGTCATTACTGTATAATATTCCATGCTAATTCCCTGCACAGCTCAAATGTTGTCTTTTAATTCTCTTTAAGTGCAACTTCACGTTTCAAGTTCCCCTCTTTGTGAGTTTGAACAACACAAAGGCCTACTTTTCCACAAGCCAAATTCTCTTCGCGTAATGTTGCTTAGATTCTGTGTGGCGAGCGCTTCAGTTCGTTTTAGAAGTCCTAGATTCGCCGTCCAAAACTTTGGTGGACGGAGGCCAAGCCATGGAAACCGCAAGTGTTCACCCCCTCAATCTCAACGGCCGCTAATGGCTGCGAGCTGCGGTTTTCTGATAAGTTCATGTTGTCTATGACCATGTGATCCAGGACCACAAGAATGTGGGGTGGCCGGGGAGCAGGCATCGATAGATTCCCACACACACTTTCCGGACTACCTAAAGTGGCACCTGAGGCAGATGCCAGACCGTATGCCCCTAGGCATAGTTACTATTCAAAGGATGCAAAGCAGTTGGCCCTCCGCCTCGCTTCCACTACTCATGTCCATTCTCTTTTTATTATTTTCCCTACAAATATCTTTAAAATCAGACATGTAACTTAAATGCAGCCTCCTTAAACAAAAGGTCATCCGCTGACTATAGATTTCAAGCATAAAGGCACTTTCTTTATGGAAACTATTAAGTACTTTTAAGAATGGCCTATAGCTATACAAGTTTACAGATTTACTGTCCCACTGCCCCATTGCCCCACACTAAAGTTGACACAAACGTCATGTTGCAGTTACAGCAATTAATGAATCGCTGGGATAGAATTTAATTAATTAAAGTTTTGATCATGGTACCTACAGAAATCGGGCAATTGAAAAGCGAGTATTTACCAGACCGGCGCAGGTGCTGAATGAGGCGATGGATCCAGTGTAATTGAGAACAGTTCCGCTGTAATAACACGCTGCCTCCGCGTTGGCAGATGAGAAAGCTGGCGGGTTGCGCGAAGATGCCTTTCGTGCTTTCGGTCTCCTCTCTACCATGAATTTCTGGGACAAGAAACGCGTATCCCGATTCAATATGAGTTCCAGATCTTTTCCAAAGGCTGGGATTCTGAGACGCAGACCCGAAGCAGTTTTAGTTTGTGGTCCTGGTGCTTCCCGCTGGTACAGTTCATGCGATTCGTAGCTTTCCCAATTTGAAATGGAGCGGACCTCCCGAGAACTGCTCCCGGCGTTGGCGTCAGCCTCTCGGATATTTGGTTTATCAGGAGGCGGTGGATTCGTGTCTGGAAACAACTCTGGGAATACGATTTCAAACTCCGAATCCTGAGAAGACTGCGTATCTGAACAGACAAAAACGCACAAAATGAAAACAAATGTATGAGGATTCTACCGATGTAGGATGTGCATAAAGACTAATTTAGAGGGTAAAGCGCTGCTTTTCCTTACATAACGGTATATGTCACTTGTGTTGAATACTTTGTAGTAGCCTACACATTTGCATTAAGCCACCAAGGATAAAGACGTAAGCTAGAACAGAAGTCACTTCAGCAAGCACTAAAGATTTGGAACTATTTGTTATCAGTAAAGTTACGAAGATGTGATTGTTTCAATAACTTTTGTAGTGGTGGGTTTGCTATACCTGCAGTGGCATACATGCCCAAAAAGCACAGCTGATAAAAAAGACGATTTAGATGCATATTCTCTATGAACGACACAGTCCTGTGGTGTCTTTACAAATTTACTCGCCAGGAACAGAAGGTAGGTTATGTGTTGGCTGTGTAATGCCTGACAGTTATTTCCATGTCCCGATGTGTGCTCTCTCCTCGCTCACATGAGGCTGTTTCCAAATGAATGAGCCTCGCGTCCCGCAGAGGAAAATTCAAAAGTCAGCATAGAGTAGACTAAAGGAAGAGAGAGAGAGAGTAGGCTATGTGTGTGTGTGTGTGTGTGTGTGTGTGTGTGTGTGTGTGTGTGTGAGAGAGAGAGAGAAGGGGAGAGAGAGAGAGGGCGCGCGACTTGTATGGAGCAGTATTTTGATGTATGGACAGTACAATGAGCGGTAGAGAGCACTAGAGGACCCAGACTGCACGCTCTACATATTGTGCCGACACAGTCGCTGCATAATATCGCCACACATGTTGCACTGCTTGGAGATACTGTATTGTCAAAACACCTATTTGTTTCAAGGTCTAATTACATCGCCTCAAGTTATGCTGTTTATTTTCTTGACCATTCGACATTACTTCGGTCTTTACAAATTTTCTGTGAAATTTCCATAAATACATTAGGTGAACTCAGGGAGTAGGCTACAGGCTACATTAATCTTGAATTTACCTCATCTACTGAGAGACGGTCATTGCATTTTTTTGTCTCTTCTATATGCGAAATCAGTTGTCACTGTGCGTCAATCCACTCAGCTGATTGAAAAACCATGTAGACCACATGTGACAAGTAACTGTCTAATAACAATAACATGTACTTTTATACAATCATTGTTCTCAACAAGAGACATCTGAACCCCGAAGCCCTCTTCAGAAGTCTTAGTTTGTGTTGGACGCAGAGTACATGTTATAAAGACTCCAGCGGCAGTCTCACTCCCACTGTAACTCCATTAGATCATGGATAAATAACGGTGATTTAAAAGCAATAAATCACATCTTCAATATCTCAATAAACTCAATGCCATGTTTCTCGTTCCATCTTTTCAATGACATACTTGATTTAGTCTGTCATATAGACTAGGGCCTTATAGAACTCCCTTTCTTCTATGAATCAAGTTGAGGAGCATTTTTGCCAAACAAAAATAATGCCCCTGGACAGATGCTGAAATAACCATTCCCAGCCCTTATTGCAGAATGTTCAAATGAGAGAACATTTCATACTGCACCCTAGCTGACGCATTGTTTATTTTGTAGGGCTTAGCAAAACAGAAAACAGAGCCGGTGACCTTTTTTTTTCAAACTCCGATTTATATTCCCAACGAAGTGCCAACACGGAGGTCAGGTCCGTGATGCCTGACCAGATTACCAGTGTGTAACGGACTGATGAAGAACTGCAGAATGTTATCCTCACCAATGCCAGCACAGCTGCAGCCGCATCCCCAGACACCCCCTTATTGTTTGTTTCACTGTATTGGGTTGCAAACAGAGATGCAAAGTTGATTTAGTTGTTTTTATTACGTCACGATTGTGCGCCGCATGTTTTGGTCTCCTCGGACCCATCTCGACGCGCACAAAAAAAGATGATGGGAAAGAACAACACCACTAATCCCATTGGCAGACACACTGGGTGTAAAATCAATTACGGGCCCGGCCGGGGCGAGGCATTGCCAGTCCGCCATGGCATATTTGGTGTAGGCCTGCGCTGTGGGGATGATGTAACTCTGGAATGATTCGCTCTGATATCAAGGTAGTGTATCAGTCCAAAACAATCCATGTGTGCATGGCTGGCGGTTGGCAGTGGCAGCCTGTCTGGAATAGATGTATGAAAGACTAGATACTCTGATCTAAGAGATGGACACCAGCAATAGATCACAACATGCCTTATGCGTTAGGTCTTACTTTTAAGAGATAGGACCTCAGTTGACCAGCCATGGACATCACCATGTTCTTGGCGAAGGCTGAGCAAGGCAATGGGATTGTTTATTAGGCACACAGCAGCGCTGTCTTTGGTTGTCTTTCTAGTGTGTTGTCTAATGGCTTGTCTGAATGATGTCTTGAAACTACTGTTAAGAGAAATCTACAACAATTATTACAGACGTTTAATGCAGTCTATAATCATTGGGTTATATGGTTAATTCTCAATTTTACTGTTCTGCAGTCAAAACAGGCTACTTACATAGCAGTATGTGTGGAGAAATCCTAACATTTACATTTTTTTCAGACATTTGAGTAACAATGCAACAAAACCACATACTGAAATAACTTGAATAATGCTGTGTGAAAGTCACAAATTGTACAACATCTGTAGCAGAGAATTGTACATTAAACAATTCGTCATTGTGAGATGAACACGTTTTTTCTTTGAAAAGAAGGGTTAGGGTTACTAATATCAATTGTCGGGAACAATCATTAAAACTCACAAACAATCACTGAACAAACACTAATGTGCTCTCCCAATCTTGGATGAACAAATGGCTTTGTCACTTAACACAATGCAGCTGAATGCACCATTGACTCTAATATTGTATCTCCAGGAGCAAAACTGGGCAGCTTTTGCTGAAAAGCTACCCCTCATTCTTCACCAACTCAACAGTGACTTGACTGGCCAATTTGGTTTCAGTGTGCCACTGAAACAAAACAATGGCACAAAGTCATAATTTCACACAGCCACATGGAAAGAATCAAATTATTGCCACCACAGTTTCTCCCTAAGTACAACACATACCCAATAACTCTCTCTCTCTCTCACACTCACTCACTCACTCACTCACACACACACACACAAAGAGACACACACCACTTCGGTTAGGTGTCCGGTCCGTTCTTTTGAACCCATGTCCATTTCCTGTGATAATGACAGAGTTCACAGAGGAGATTGGGGCAACTGGATCTTTCTTTAAAAAAAAAAAAAGGAAAAAAAGAGAAAAGAAAAAGACAAAAATCTGGCTTACTGGCCAAGCGGCACAGAGGCATTTCAGAGGGGCTGTTTCATGTTCCTCCCTTTCTCCTTCAGGCCCACGAGCGTTTTTTTCTCTTTCAACTCAGGCAGCCAAATCTCTTCTATTACACACTGTCTAAGGGAACCGACCATGTCTTAGTTAGGTCGGAAGAAAGCTGGGGGAGTGGGGGGGGGGAGAGGTGGGAGTAAGAGATAGAGCGATGGAGTGAAAGAGGAGACACACAGATTGGGAGAGTGGGAAGGAAGAGGGAAAAAAGCACGCTACTCCTTTTTTTTCTCACCAATTTTTTTTCCTTGTCTTTTTTTTTGGTACCTGCCGGGTCCCAGATGTAATATAGTGTTCGACATGCTCAAATTAGCTCCATTCAAATTGATACCTTCCCCTCCCTCCTAGTTTGATTTTCATTGTGAGACTTCCACACGCCTCTCTCCATCCAAGAGCCAAGTACCCCCCTGCCACACACACACACACACACCCTTCCTCCTTCCACAAACCTCACCCCACCCCTTCCCACCCCATCTCCCTCCACTAGGACGCTTTAAACACATTAGGACTTTTCTTTATCTCCGCTGATCAGAGACTTGGCTCTAAACACGCCAGGGCCTGGCAGAGGGGGGCGATTTTCCATTATACACAGAGCTGGGAGACCTGACAACACTATGAGGTAATGCGATGCTTTAAACAGAGAGCGTAATAAAGCAAATAGCAGTGCATTGACTGTATAGGGAGGAGATCTAGGATGGAAGGGAGGAGGAGGAGGGGTAGAGGTGTGTGTGGGATGGGGGTGGTGGATGGGGTCTAAAGGGACCAAACTAACAAATGTGAGTGGCCTTGTCAGGGAGACACACTCTCCCTTAGAACATGGAGGACTGTAGAGGTGGAACCAGAGTCCAGCGTGTCTATATAAGACGTGTGAGCGGATGACTAAGAATGTGTCATGGCAACAGGGCCATCTGGCCTCGAGGACAGACGCTGAAAAGTGGTGGGAGTCCTCATAATAGATCTACAGGGAGATAACAGCTCCGTGTCTACAAGCTGGCTTTCTTTCTGCTCTCTGTGCATCTCAGCTTGGGAAACAGGAAGGAAGCAAGATAGGGTCTGGATCCCAGTGCAATGAACAGGGCAAAAACATTACATAACTATACGAGACATGTTGTCCAGATAGCCAGATTGAGAAATAAGTGATAAGTTCTTAACAGGATCGAATTGTTTAAAAGAGAAACCAAAGCTTTGTGTCAAAAAATGACCCGGCACTACAAAAATGATACACAGCACAAAGCATTTGATTTATTTTTCTTTTATCTGCAACCCTGCCATGCCATTATTGTGTTACACACACGCACATATATATATATATTGTATATATATAGCACTAAATTTAGCTGTTCCACCTGCATTCAACACACAACATAATCTTGACATAACCTGTCCTGAAAAATGCACATTTGTAATTCAGCACTTAAATCAAGTGAATAAACATTTGCTTTGTGCTTCACTATCATTAAGAAAGTAATTTCCGATTTAATCATTTATTCTTAATTTGTATAGGTAGGTGTCTTCAGACAGGGAGATGATCCTATGCAAATTCTATTACCTTCTTTCGCTGCAGCCTTATAAATCGAGCTCAAGGAGACTCGCCCCCGACGGATGCGCTTTATTACTTACCGTTATTTACCCTGACATTTATAGTGGAGGCAGGCTTTGTCAACCATAAACACTGCCTACTTTGCATGTGCTCTACATATTTATCAACCAGCGGACCGATTAAAGTTAACCACCAGCGCGCTGGCTCAGTGCACAAAGCGTTACCAGTAATAAGCCCTAGGAGACTTCAGGAGTAAAGCCCTTCCTTCCTTTCCACCTCTTACCTGGTCCGTATTAAAAACTCATTTATGGACGTTTATGGGTCTTTGTGTGTAGTGGAGTGGATGATGGGGTATCGATCACGCAACAAAGCCATTCGAAAACTGGCCAGAGGTGGTTTAGGGAGTTGGCATGGGTGGGTGGGGGGATGCAGCGGTCTCTGCACGGCAAGTGTTGAAAGCCATGGCCTTGCAAAGAGGAGAGAAAAGGAGAAGAGAAGGAGGGGAGGAGAGGAGGGTAAGACAGACAGACTGAAGATCCAGGATTGTGTAACAGGGGCTCCAGGAGAGGCATGGAGCCAGCCAGAGCAGGCCTGCTTTTGAACACAAGACACTCTTAAAACTCGCCTTGTTCATGTGCTGCAGTACTTTCCACATCGTAACCACCCCCAGGCCGTGAATTCTGTCCAGTGCTGGCCGATGCACTTCACTATATCTGAATGTTATCAGCCTTTTTTTGCGTATGGTTACAATTAGCCTGGTAATAAAACCAGTCCCTTATTCTAGACTTTGTTTTGTGCAGAGGGTCTGGAAATTCAGCAGTGAGATTCGATTGCTTGATGTGGGTGTTTAAGTTTAAAAAGATTGGATCAGCTCTTGACTGATAACCTGCCTTGACTGATGGTATTCTAGCTCTGCATTCACAACTCAGGTGAAAATGCCTCCTGAGACAACAAGCTCTATGTGCTTAAATCCAGACTAGCAATGTAGAGAGATGATAGTCGAGCGGAAGTGCATAAGAAGGCATGGCCAGGCTAGTTTAGAATGGACTTTTTCTGACGCCACTTTCCTGTACTTATTGCCAAGGTGAAATTGTTAAGAGACACTCTTTGCAGCATTCTTGCCTAGTGACGTACTTTCCGTTTTAAACAGCCGTACCATAGCATTAATGTGATTTACTGACACAAATTTAAAAAAAAGATTGACATTGTATACAGTTAAATGTGCAACAGGGTTTGATAAGAGATGTACTTTTTGCTGACATTTTTGCAAGGCTTCCATTATGTCCATGAATTATGACACTGACTCAATCTCTTGACAATGCTAACACTACGCAGGTCGCACCACTTTACAGCCGCTGATAAAAGCATTTACAAGTGTTTATGTAGGTTATATAAATAATTCTCTCTTGCTGGCCTTGTGAAGGCTTTTTAACCTCAGTACGGCCCAGTCGCTGTAAGAGTTAATTTGTTTCAGAGTTGAAAGGAGAACTTGAAAGGCAACCTAACCTGTGTCAAAAGGACAGAAGGTAATGTTGGGGATTTTTTTTTTGGTGGTACAAGGGGGGAGGGGGTTGTGTTGGGAGCCATTTCTGTGGCTGACCACTATCCAATCTGGGTCAAAACAATGGGGTTCCCCCTGAGGACTGAGGGCATATAGAGTGGCCTGTACAATGTTAGCTGGAAAAGAAGAAAGGAGAAGAAAGAGAAAGCGAAATAGAGAGAAAGAAAGAAAGCATAAGGGAGATCTACGTGAGGCACCAGGAACTATAACTCTTCACCCAGCTGTTGAAGCCATTACAGTGGGGACCCTTTTGAAGCGCGCGCCTCAGCTGAAAGAGGGGACTGCATGTACAGTGTCACTCACTATCTTCAATGCTCCTCATGCGGCCTTCCCATGGCATTTGATGGCACTGTTCAGAATGAGTGACTAACTGCTGGCTATCAAGTGGTGCACTCTCAGACATGATGGAAGATTCACTGGAAGATTTCTTTCAGTCATTTTCTTTGCCATTGGGTCAGTCATAGTGTAAGAGCATATACAGACGCCAGACAAATACACACACACACACACACACTTGTCCTCACACAGCAATCTTAAGGATCTTTCCCACGCGTAGGCCAGTTCTGCTGTCTTGCGTTGAGGTGTCAACAGCGCAAATGAATATGTGTCTCATATATCAAAGAAAGTCGTTAAGCAGATATATAGCACCAGGGTGATTCCACCACTGTCTGACAGAAAACCTGGCCAAATACTACGCTATTTTTTTTGTCATTGAAAAAAAAAGAGTATGATCAAAGTTGGGCAGATATTTGGACGACCGCAAGGCTTCCGCGCCCACCAGTGGGGCATGCGCTAGACGCCAGCCTCAGACCACCATCACCACAGAGGACTCGTACCAGAAAGGATATGATGCGTGGCCCAGAGTACAGTACTCCCTCATCCAACCTGCCAGTGTGTGTGTGTGTGTGTCTGTGTGTGTGTGTTTGTCTGTATGTGTGTGTGTGTGTGTGTGTGTGTGTGGTGGCGTCCTGATTTGACTTTGGTAGGGAGCGATACTGTTGCCAGGGGACTTCTGACAGAAGCCTCACTGTCTGCCAGTCTAGACGCCACAGAAAATTCAGGCACTGATTCGGGCAGCCTGGCCTGAGGGCCCCTGACCTCGCTGCTTTTATGCGAGGAACTGGCCAAGTGTGGAGGCCGAGGTAGGAGGAGAGCCAAATTGCCACCACCCTAGTCATGTGTGCATCACAATAAAGAAGCATCTCTCACCAAGCAGAAAAGACTTGAACAGAAACCTCTCATTGAAGCTGTTATATAACAGGCATTATCACGTCTAACAGTTGCCAGGGTCAGTTTGAGCTCACTTTCTCTCTGGGAGACACTAAGAGAAATGTCCTTTTAAAATAACAGGAAGTGTACAAGAGTAACTTTTTATATTTATTCAAGGAGGGAAATTATACCAGACGCACAAAATAACAGTCTATAATAACAATCTTCTTTTTTCCCATAGTTGATGCATTGCTTATTCCCTAAGTAAATATTTAATTTTAGTAATCTGGACTCTATGCAATACTTCCGTCATCTCTGGAACATCTCAGAATTATTTAATAACAACGCGGATCCACAAAAGTGACCTTAGCAAAATACTATGTGCTTCATGTTCTTGACTGTGTGCAGTCAAATGTGGACGCCCACTGTAAAGTTTTATTACGGTCTAATTTCATGCCACTTGTGTGAGCCAAATGTAACTTTTTTACGCTTTTAGCCTTCTCTATCTCCCTCTGTAGGTCTGGAGAAAAAGCGTGTAACTGGTGTCCTGTCGTGTAGGACACGTCTCCCCTGGTAGGACGTTAAAGGCAATATGTGAAGTAATGTGACTTCTCAGGGTTATAACCAGTCTCATTTGTGATGTATCTCTCCTGCTCTGCTGTTGCAACATTTATGCTACTCATATTCTAACATTTAATTCTGGGTAACACTTCATAATAATGTTAATTAATATGTCATTAACAAATCATTATTACACAATTAATTTCAGGATTAATGAACATTAACTAACTGTACAAATAATTTGTAAACATACTGTAAAGACTCACATTAGGAATTTGTATATTTTGTAACTGTGATGAAGTAGTGATTTGTTAATACCTAATACTGCTAATGCATAGCTAATGACAATGAGATGTGGTTTTTACAACCTTCACATTTTAGTTTTTAAGCTGAGAACAGCCATCCCTGCAAATACTGAGTCGATGGCAGGCATTCTCACTGAATGTTACACCAGGGATCAAAAATTATTTCTCGTCAGTCATCGCCTCAACCACATCCAACAACAACACTGTGATGTCTGTCATTGGCAAAGCCGACTAATTACAAGTAATTAGTAATAATCAGTGGACTTTGATGAGTCTTGGGCTGGACCGTCTGACGGAGTTCACGAACTCTGTCATCACAATAACTTGCTCTTCTGACCCATGGCTGGCAATGGACAGACAATGACATCCCTCAATCTGTGTGGGGAGCGAGCTGCAGGCAGTCAGAGTGTTGGCATCCCCTAATGATGCTAGTTTTTTTTCAATCAGTACTCAGTTGGCCACAGAGGGTGACTGATCTTCAGCTCTATGTTTCTACCATGCAATTCTGGACCGTCAGCATTATTGACTATGCATAGCGGGGTGTTTTGTTTTTTTTCTTTTCCTGTGTGGCTGAATGTGCTTCATGCAAGTGAATGAACGAACAAGCAACAGAAAGGAGAGAGAGAGAGACTGAAATAAAGGGAAAGAGAGAGAGAGGGAGTGAACTCTGGCCTGTGGCTGTTGATGTTTTTGGTCGGTTTCCCCTCCCGAGCCCAAGGGTGTGGACCTATGATCTAATGTCCTTGCATTCATAATTGTGTCTCTCTTTCTTTCTCTTTCTGTCTTTCTCTTTCCCTGTTGCCCCTTT
Organism: Tenualosa thibaudeaui; assembly: GCA_027481765.1. NCBI lineage: Eukaryota > Metazoa > Chordata > Actinopteri > Clupeiformes > Clupeidae > Tenualosa > Tenualosa thibaudeaui. Next base: position 1,616,612 of record JAIFZK010000114.1, on the reverse strand, counting down.
TCTCTCTCTCTCTCTCTCTCTCTCTCCCCCTCCCTCTCTCACTTGCTCTTTCTCTCTCCCCCTCCCTCTCTCACTTGCTCTTTCTCTCCCTGACTGTCACTGTGGGCAACTTATTCGCTCTTCTTCACTCCTATTCTAAATTCTGTGTACAGTGCATCCGAAAGTCTGCCTGACCTCTGTGCTAGTCATCACCCATCCGTCCCACACACACAACACACATGCACACACACACACACACACACACACACACACACACACACACACACAAACAGACACAAACATGCATCACGCCATTATGTCACTACTTTGGTTACACGTGAGCGCAGCCGTGGGGTTGAACTCACATGAACCGATGACTGAGGTTCATGCATTGTGTGCTAATTCTTTCAACAACTCCCTCTCCTCAACGCACCACCATAGTCGCCCCCCCCCCCCACACACACACACACGCACAGACACACACACACACACACACACACACACACAGTTAGCTCAAGCTATACATTGTAAGCATGCAATGCACCTCACTTTCACCCTTTACACACAAACACACACACACTGCCAACTCTAACGGCACGTATCACCGTTGTGTTCAGATTCTAAACTGAAAAGAGGCAATGTGGGTTTAGCGGTTCCCAATGATTTCATGTAACAATTTCAATCTAATGGTCCCTCTGCCTCTAGAGTGCTCTGTAAAATGAAATCATTGCCTGAATGCAGACACACTGACTGCACAGAGGGAAAAATTGCTCTTCCACAGTGCAGCAAAAATTGCTCCAAGTTGCTTACAATATGAAGTGATGTTTCGCTGCTTGTGATTTCTGAGGGCGTGTGTATTTGTCAAGACGCAGGCCTAAGGGTTATGTGTTAACTGCCAGATTCAGAACAATGTGAGCAAAAACAAAATGACACCTGCCTGATGTTGCAAATAAGGGACTGAAATTATGGCAGTGTTTGCAGTGTTTGAGCAAGAACAAAGGTCAAAGTTCCAGCAATGACTCCATGAGGGAAAATATATATAATTTGAGCAGATGGCCCCCTGCGTCCTCTGCGATATGCTGCAATCGCTGCAAATGCACCTGCTTGGGGTTGGATCGATCTTTGGATCAGTCATGCTCCACAACATACAAGCAGGCCATGCGTGCTCTTACAAGAGGTCAGAGATTGCCGGTTTCCATCCTAGCCTTTCCCATTTAAGGCACCATGAACGTACATTCATAAATAATTGTCAAAATTGTATACACTGTAATTTTATATCCTTTGCTGTCCGTAGGGCATATAAAACAGACAATGGCAAACTTTGTGAAATGTGTTGTGCATTTAGGATCGGTATCTCATCATAGTGGTTGAGGGAAATGATACAGCTATCAGGAAAGAAAATTTCTGTATAATTGAATTGATTCCTTGAAAGAACTGTTCCTGTTTATGATGGAGAGGGAGGTTAAATCAAGACTACTAGCACAGAGATACAAAGGCATTTCCGTGGCATCACTTCCTGCGTGGATGACTGTAGGTTTCCAATGGGACGATCCTGTTTGTTTGGACAAGTGTTTCATGGCATTGCTGAGAGACGGCAACCAGCCTAAACAAACTGAAATTAGACGTTTGCTCTTTTTGAGTGCTTCCAATGCGATGCTCAACAGACTCTCACATCACCTCCCTCAAGGCAATCATCATGAGGTTTTAATGCTTTTATCCATCTGCTATAGTGGTCCCCAAATAGTACCATGTAATGACACTGAGGACATGGTGTGTGAATTGAATTTGGGATCGCCTCCATCACTGTCTGGATTGATTTGTCCTAGTGACTTAAAGGTGATTTGTCCTAGTGACTTAAAGGTTTTTTTGTAACTTAGTGATTTTTTGGTCCTAAATTCTCGCCAAAACATGTGGATTTGTTTAAAACTAAAGGATAGGAACCAGCAATAATAAGTTTTGAAGAGTTATTTGTAGTGACAAGGTAATAAACACGATTTTTACAAGGCTCGTACACAAGCTACTTTTGGTTGTGTCCTTTAGCGGGATGATGCTGGCATCTTGCAAGAGTGGCAAATTTGCCAGGAGGCCAGGGGGAAAGCTGAGAGAGCGTTCATTCACTCATCCCTTAATGAGTCATTTAACCATAAAAGTGGCTATGAAGCTGATAAATAAACCTAAATTTTTTGCATAGTGTACCTTTAAGACTGTCTTTGGTTTGTCTTTGAACCACCTGAAGAGAAGAATCATAGGAGTTTGCCCACAGTGTTCTGTCCCAGACAGAGTAAATCAAACTGAACCATATAAGTCTTTCATTGCCTGCTGTGTCTGTTAGGCAGGTGAAGAAATAATAGACCTTAACCTTCTTCACAGGAAGGCCAAGAAACATTTTATGATAATAAAAAAATGTTTCATATAGGGGCACGGGCAACAATTAAATCAAATATTTAAAGTATAAGCCTGCAGAATTCCACTGTTACAGTTGTAGCCTTAAGAAAAAGAACATTTCACAAGAAAAACTGGTGTAAAAGTGAACCATGCCATAGAGGAGTACACTTTCAGACTATTAACCTGGAATAAGTCTGCTTGGCCGTCATGAGCTGAACCGGCTGGACCAATAAACACTCAGCGAGGACTGCCGCTCACCCTTGTGTGTGTACCCACACACACATAGACACACCGGACACACACACACACACACACACCACCACCACCACCCCCATCAGAGCCAGTGGTGTCGGCGCCTTTTTATTCTGCTCCCCATACAGGTCTCAGGAGAGGGCTCGGACAGCGCCGCAGAGGCAATGGAGCAAAGCAGCAAGAAGAAATAAACCACAGAGGCAGCAGCGGAGGCAAAGGCAGCCGCATGCAGTGGGTCACTAATGACATTCCCAGCCGGGCACGGCTGCTGCTGCTGCTCCCGCAGACACACACCTGGAATACGAATGCGATCTCATCCCGCCAGGTCCTGGCCGGGGCCGGATGGATGGACGACGAGCGGGTGAGCAAGCGGAAGCGGGCCAGGCATGATGGATGGGAGAGATGGAGAGAGACAGAGAGAGAGAGAGAAAGACAGACAGAGTGAGACAGCGCTCTTTGTGCCACTCTATGCTCTATACTGCTGACAGTAGTCTATACTACTGACAGTCAATGGGGCCTTTCTGCAGGGCAAAAGAGCCACATCGAGTCAAACAGGGAATGGCATTCATCCATTCCCTTTGTGAAGATTAATAGTGCGCCAGGCAAACGGCTATTATTATTTTATAGTTATGTACTGAGGAACTCAGATAACAGTCTTGAAATGCACTTATACATGTACAACTAAAATTGTGTATGTTTTTAACGAAATATGCTCAGGAATGGTGTCCTGGCTGACAGCAGACCAATTTTCAAATCTCAAAAGAGACTGAGAAAAGTCTGGGGACCATTCAATAAATTAGCCCCTGGATGAAAAGTAGTTGTTATTTGTTCTTGGGCCTTTTGGTCTTTTTGAAATTGGCTGGAATGAGAAGATCTCCAGCTGAACAAATTCAAATGCACTAATAGGGGTATGGGGGTTCACCTAGGTTATAGTGAGGACAGTGAGAAAGTCATCAAAGTCATCAAACCTCATGAGAATGTGAAGCTGTGGTCCAATAGGTATATATGAATAGCCTTTGCCCCACCGCAAAAGTAAACAGTTAGCTACTCAAGTGTAGCAATTCATATGATTCCAGGGCTAAGTGGGAAAGGACATAATGTTTGTAACAAATACACTGGTTGCAGTTGGCTTTCAGAAAATGACATGCAATTCAAGTAATTGCAGCATCCTTTGAAAACTTTCACTTTTTGTGTATGTATGTGACATCACATCCCCACAGAAACCTTTTCACCCTTCACTCATGTTAAGACATTCCGTCACCTCTCCAAGCACAAATTATTGCAGGGGCCCGTGATATGATTTCCGTCTCCCTTGTTGCCACCACAGCCAAAACTCTTTGCTCTCCTGCACTGTAGCGCAAGCCTGCATGGAGTTGGACCCTGTCACACACACAGACACACACACACACACACACACACACACAAAACCCTATTAAGTGCACAGCCGTGATAAAAATTCCTGCACCTCAACCCCAGCGGCTCAGATAAAGTTCTCTCACAATTCATGTAAGTGCTGCACTTCAAAGATTTGAACACTGTAAATAATACTGAGGCAGCACGATGAAAACAGATGTCTGCTAGCACGTCTGACACTGAAGTCATTTGGAGACTAAAGAATATTTATTTATTTACAGTTTAACCTTGCAGTCTACGGTTGCTGTCCACTACATTCACATAGAAATTGGCGAACTGGGTAAAGGTTTTGGAGCTCACAAAGAATCAAAGGGACGAAATTGCTTTTGTTTATTTTCTGTACTGCAGTACTTCAGATGTAAAGAAATATTCATCATGTGTCATATTGTGCATTAAAATTGAAAGGCATTTATGGCTCATGAATCAAAGACAGATTTCTGAAAGTCAATAAGTTAAAGAATAAAAACGATTATGACAAAAATAAAGATGGTACTAGCAGCTTTACCAAAATAATATCTCTAGAATCTTGAAAACAAGGCAAAATGGACCACATATTCGCTAGTGATAAATGAGAAGAATTGATTGTGGGAGTGGGATTCACTTTTGCAGAACAGTGGGAAGGGGGTGTATGAACCACTTGTCGTAATGTAATTGTAACAAATGAGGCATTTCACCATGATTGTTCCTACTTCAGGACTCACTCTGAACTGGCTGACCCTGTGCAGTAATGGGGTTATGGTTTTGCGATAAGGCCTCCCTTTAGGGATTCTAAATGAAACATGGCTCTCAATTAACATCACAGAAAGAGGTCTACTGGCGGCCCCAGCAAAAAAACACCACCCCCACCTCTCCCCCTCCCGATTCCCCCCTCCTCCTGGTTCACAGATGCAAACTGAGCTTTAAAAATAAGTCTGGGCCCTACCTGAACAAACACAGAAGACCCATTAGGCCAGGCCACAGTTTGTCTATGCTGGGGTGAAATGTTTGTGGGAAACAGAAGTGCCCCGGGCCCGGTCTCTCTAAAACAAACAGAGACTGTATCTCCACGCATGGTGCTCTGGTTTCATTCCCCTTCTCTTAGCAGCAGGTTTGGGGATCAATGCTGTCTAGTACCTCAGAGCAAATCTTTAACCCCTTAGAGACTAACCCAATTGCATTTCTCCGTCATGTTCTGCCTTAACATTCCAGCTGTCATATACAATGTTGCTCAATGACCTGGACAGGTATCACCATCAAATATGGGCGAGAGTTCCAACTACAATTCCTACATACTACATTGACAGTATTGTAACCATAGAGGCAGGATCTGCCTCTTAATCTTAAACCCTCATGCTCTTTAAGGGTGATTTTTTTACCTACAGAGCTCCCCCTACAGTCAACAATATTTAAAAAAAAAATGATGCATCATGCATAATGTTTTCATGCCATCATGCATTATATGCCTGTGGATTTGTTTGCAAATCAAAGAACAGGAATCGATTTACCATTGACAAGCATTGTCGAAGCGTTATGTTGTCTGACAAGGTAATTTCAGTTTCATTCAGTTTCGGGTTTGTGTAACAGGGCGCTGTTGTTATATTGCATATACTGTAACTGCACAATTAGACAATAGAGGGTACCAAACGAACCTTCATTCACCCGGCAATGAGCCATTTAACCATTAAAGTGACTACAATGCTGGTACATAAACCTAAAAACAGCATAAAATGTTTTCTGATGTACCTAACTGATGTGAATCACCTTCATGATTGCCTGATTCATGCTGGTTAAGGTGTTAAGGTGTTGAGTGTTCAGTGTTAAGGATTAGGATAGACACTATGATACAGCTTGAGACAACAAAGCACGTACAGACTAACACACTCTCACACATGTTTTCCAGTCTATGCGTGAACTCGCACCGTGGCCCCCAGAGATCGCCCAGGACCAAAGGCCATGAGCTCCACGCCCAGCCGCAAACCCCCTTCAATGGGCAGATCCTGTGTTTGAAAGAGAGGGGGAAAAAAGCTCCAGGCAGGGTTAACACATCTCTGTTTGTGTTTCCTCAGCATGGACAGTCTGCAGGCCTCCCTGTCTGTCTCTCTTTCTCTCTCTTACACACACACAAATACACACTCTCTCTCTCACACATATATACACTGTCTCTCTCTCTCCCTCTCACACACACACACACACACGCAAATTTGCGCTCTCTTATAGTCTCTTTTTCTCCCTCCCTCCATCTCTCTCTCTCTCTTTCACACTCACACATACACACACACACACACACACACACACAGATTCTCTGTCTCTATCTCTCTCTCACATACACAAACACACTAACTCTCTCTGTCTCTCTCTCACACAGACACATCTGTCTTTCTCTCACACACACACATACTGTCTCTCTCTCTCTGTCTCACACACACACACACGTGCACTCTCTGTCTTTCTCTCTCACATACACTTTCTCTCATTCCCTCCATCTCTCTCTGTCTGTCTGTAGCCCTTATGGGGAAAACGTGAGCTTACTGGGACTCGGGAGACTCTGCAGCAGTCAGCATAACAGACAGTGGAGACACTTTAGAGACGCTGAGACAACATTTAGCACACTGGCTTCTTTGGATACATGTCCCATAGAGGGAAATGTGGGCAGTGTGGTAATTATCCGAGACAGAATGCTTTCTTAAATGAGTGAGGATAACATTTGGCAAACTGAGAGGTGACAGACAGAAAGTATGTCGATATAAGAACAACACATTTCTTTTTCAGTTTCTCATTGTCTGTGTTTTGACTTGAAGTAATTAACACTGTGCTATTCACTTACATTATTTTTATTCCTCCCAGGTTTTTACGGGAACTGGACAACATCATTTTGAAAGGCCGGGTCTCAATCTTCTCCTAGCAGCTATACTTCCCAGAATATCAACTACAAGCTATTATGAAATGAAACATGAAGCCATTTTTCCTTTCCACACAAAAAAGTAAATGTTCATCTAGCACTAATATCTAGCTTTTCAGAAGTATCTCCAGGGACAGAAAAATTGGCGCAGTACTTTTTACTCTACTTAAAATTCTCCAAGCGACATGGACACAGCCAGAGGTACACCCAATGTGAGTGCATGACATGGCATGAGTACATGCAAACTATTAATTAAGCTCGGGGATCGGCTGTTTCTGTCTGAGCGTGAGCGTCACCTGCTCTGCTGGCTTCACACCGAGCAACAGCTCAGCAACAGCAACAGCAGCAGCAGGAAAATTGAAGGTCCCCTGGTGGAGGCTGTCCAAGGAAAAGTCTAATGAAACGCGGACCCATGAGTCACCCTCTGGAGGCTGCCTGTCGGTCAGCTCAGCACACCACTGCTCCTGCTTGGCCGGCCGCTGATGACCGCATGTGTGTGTGTGTGTGTGAGTCTGCAAGTGTGTCCATGTGTGTATGGGTGTGAGTTCCTGTCTGTGAGTGTGTGTGTGTGTGTGTTTGTGTTTGTGTCTGCAAGTGTGTCCATGTGTAAACGGGTGTGTGTTCATGTTTGTGTGTGTGTGTGAGTCTGCAAGTGTGTCCATGTGTATACGGGTGTGAGTTCATGTTTGTGAGTGTGTGTGTTTGTGTTTGTGTGCGAGTCTGCAAGTGTGTCCATGTGTATACGGGTGTGGGTTCATGAGTGTGTGTATATGTGTTTGTGTATTTGTTTGTGTGTGTGTGAGTGCACGTGTGTTGTGCATTACTGGGTGGCTGCGTCAGTCCAGTATACAGTATGTGTATGTGTATGTAAGCTGTCTGTATGTATGTATATGTGCTGTATGTGTGTTTATACTTGGGAGTGTGCAGTGATGACAAGTCATGACAAGCAGAGTAAACAATGGTGCATGGCCATGCATATATTTGTTTCTATATTTGTTGATCTTTGTATGAGTGTGTGTGTGTTTTTGCATGTATATGTGTATTCATGTGTGTGTTGTGTGTGTGTGTGTGAGAGAGAGAGTATGTGTATGTATTCATGTGTGTGTGTATTCACATGTTTGTGTGTGTGTAAATGCATGTGTGTGTATGTGTGTGTATTCACATGCGTGTGTGTGTGCAAATGCAGGGGTGTGTGTGCAGACACAGCCACTGGCCCGTGTTTAGTCTTAGTCTGGTGCTGTAGGTGTATGCCCAGATTCCTCCAGACTCCATGCACTAGCTCACCACTGCACGGGTCAGGGCTGGGGCTACCCAGTCAGAGAACATGCTGTCATGGGGGAAAAGAAAAGAGTAGAGAATTATTTATTTATGTTTTATATTTATACAGTGCCTTTTACAATAGTATTGTCTCATGGCACTTTACAGCAAGCCGCACCCAAGAGCAACAACAGGGGAAAGGAAAAACTCCCTTATGTTAGTTAGTTTAGGAAGAAACCTTGATCCATGACTCAAGGGGCTAACTCAACTGCCAGAGGGCACACAGGAAAAGTACAATCAGCAGTGAGCATGATGGACTACAAGTTGTCCATGGTTTTGGCTAAGCATCATTATCTTTCCAAAATGTCCCATAACATTACGAAGAAAGAAAGAAAGGTGAGAGAAGGATGGGGGGGGGGGTATAAGTACATAGTACAAAGTATATAGGGGGGCATAAAGTACTTTTGGAGAACTGCCTGAGCTGATAGACTTTATGCCTTTTGTTGTTTTGTTTCAGCAATCAGAGGTATATTCTACATGAGGTGAAACGAATATAAATTGTGTTGTTCTGTGAAATGTGCTATGCTGCTCATTATCTTGTCCAATTGAAACCGAACTTCACAGTGTCACTGTGTGTCACAGTGTGTGGTTTACAAGAGGAATCATCCTGAGGCAAAAGCCAGCTTGCAAACTGCATGCAAGAACATCTTTCTGAGCTCCAGCCCCTATAGAGCACTGTGACGGTGACTTTGGGATAAGGGTGTTGCTCGCACAAAATGTCTTTCCAAAACTGCAACAGGCAAAAGTCTCTGTGTGGGTGTTGATGTTTTATTTTATGACACATGATGAACAATCCCCTAGACTACAGCCCAGTCTGCGCCATTTCTCTCTCTCTCTCTCTCTCTGTGTGTGTGTGTATGTGTGTATGTGTGTGTGTATTCATAATAGCAAGAGAGAGGGTGAATGCACAGTTTGTTTCCAGAGGTGAATGGAATATGAGTTCTTGACTCACTATCAACTATGCAACTTTGTGTGTGTACAGAATGTCTGTATGGTAAATGTTGTATATGTGTGTGTGCATTGACTATCTGTGTGTGTCTCTGTGTGCATTCAGATTTGTGAGAGAACATGCCAGAAAAGTTGATAGTCTGCGTATATGTGTGTGTGTGTGTGTGTGTGTGTGTATGACCCATGAACTGAGGGATGCCTTGGCAAACAAACAAACCCCTTAAGGCAGCCCACTCACTTGTCATGCTGCCTAACCTGCGGCTAACTGGCAGAGAGCTTGTTTGACATGCCCTCCATGTTCATATGACACATTCAATGGTTCGCACTCCACACTCAGACACACACACACACACACACACATTTCTGCAGTGATGTCTCATTCATTTCATAGAGTGCAGGCTTCCAACTCCAAAATATCCACTTCCTGCAATTTCTATTTAGTTATGATTAGTGGGAAAGCCTATATTGAAATGTCCTCTGGAAAACTGAGATATACATATATATATATACACACACACACACACACACACACACACATAAACACACACACACACACACACACACACACACACACATATGTAGTTCTTTTCAGTGGTGAATGTAAATGTTTTGGCATTGCCTTCCCCACACCAGTGCACAATTACTCATGTAAAAGCGTGCTGGGCTCACTGAAATTGCTTCGTTGAAGTCTGCCATTTTCACCCTCATTGTAAAGGTAACAACCTCTATGCTGCAAAGCTGGCTGACTCTTTCCAGCAGTCTGAAGAGCTTGATGAACTCATGTTTATATATTGAAAAACTAGGGGAATGGGTGGTGCGGTGAGGGGTGATACTTCTAAAATTATGATGCCGGTTAAGAATGTGTTTCATTTACGGAAAAATGACATTTAAATTTAAAATGCGATTGAGTAAAGTACAGCATTGTAACTTTTAAGTATGTGTGTGTGTATGTGCACTTTACACAAATGTGTGTGTGTAGATGCACATGTATATGTGTATGTGTGTGTTCCCTGAAAATGACTGAATATACATTTGCTTAGGCTAAGTAAGCTGGCTGTTACAAGCACACAGCATGTTTGGATTTACTCCACCCTGGAGTGCTTCCTTTGAAAAACACCATAAATTGTGTGAAAATAAAAAAAAAGTTCCACAGTTAAGCCCAAACAATGGGCCCTGTATTGAAATCTGCCAAATTTTTAAAAAGGGAGCAACAACAACAAAAACACAAGTAAACAACTCACAGATTTGAGTGGAGAGCAACTTGCGTCAAGGGATTTCGAAGGCAGCAGAGCTCTTTTTTAAAAGCCACCCCCCCTCCACACACACACACACACACACACACACCGCCATCTCTCTTTCCCTCTCTCAGTTTCCCCTGCATCAGTAGTCCTCTGAAGTTGTGACTAGGCAGAGAGACGTGCATGCTGTGCTTGAAAGCCTATTTCACTCTCAGCATCCTCAGCATCATTAGCGGATTGCTTTGACTTCCCTCTTTCTCTCCCTCATTCTCACTGCATTAACCCCTCATGCATTTGATCTGAAAAGTCTCCATCCAGTTGCATTGTCACTGCTATCTTCAGATGCTATCACCTAAGCGTATACTGTGCCTAAGTATATACTGTGCCGTATATAGGCAGACTCCTGGGTCATATGGAACTGGTTTTAAAAGGTCGGGATAAACAGGGCTTGGGCGAAGAATGCAGATCCGAGTCTATAAATAGTAGTAATATAGTATAAAACCCTCTGACCATCACACATGACCATGGGCCCATTTAATGTGTATGTGGTGTGCGAGGCTCCATAAGCTGATAAACCCTTAACACAACTCTTGCCCTTGGCTTGATCCTAAGCCATCACACCCGTGGCCCTCTGCACTGACGAGCATGGACGTGCACAAATGCTTTTGAGGCTTTTTTGTGTTCTGTTATTGCAGGATTAAAGGTGACCGTGGCAAGAGGGGAGGGGGAAAAACATTGTGTTTGGGGAAAAAAAACTACATACAGTATACATACAGAATTTCCTAAAGAGACACTAAAGATGCACAATGAATAATAATTCTCTGCATGTGTGGCATTTGCTTGATCAAAACAGTTCCACTTATACTCTTCCTTGACAACAAGCATGCTGTCAGTAGTAGCGTATGAGGAAACACATGCTTATTAATGATCCTCTCCAGCTCAGAGCAAAGCTTAAATTCATGATTCTTCTGGTCACCATCTGCCCTCACTTGAGACTAGAGGGTTGTATTTCACTAGGATATCCACAGGCTTCTTTATATGTACTGTATGTCCGCTCTTTTGATATCTCACTCCACCACTGTATGCATTGTCTGCACACAGGACTGATTGTTCGTGCATATGCAATCTATCAGGGCCCTACCTGTTTGTATTTCAACCTACCGGGGTAATTTTTCTTGTTTATGTGCCGCAGGGCAATGGCTGCTGCACTGCTCCGATCCTGTGGAGATTTTTCCTACTCGTTAAATGAACTTTGCTAATTATTCTACCTTATAAAGAATCCGGCCCTCTGTCCAGCTGTCGGGTCCTTCAGGACAAACAAAGTATGCCAGAAATGGCGGCTGGAGACGGGGATGAGGAATAAAGCAAACACAGCGTTTTTTGCGCGGTTATTTATGACCATCCAGACGGATTTGCAAAAGAAAACAAATATGTACCACACTTAGCACGAACTCAGAAAACATCAGAGGCTGGACTGCCGTGGAGAAACAGGGGGATTATGTCATGGTCACGGCTGAGGGAATTTTAACCACAAATATTGATGATATGCCAAGTTAAATCATAGCCACTTGGGGGTAAACCCATCATATACGCTAAACCACGTTTGAAAGGTGAAGAGCTAGCGAGCATCTCTATTGGAGGTTGTCTACACAATGCTCACTTGCACTCACTGAGCCATGCCAACTGTCAAGCAATTTCACACGCATAGAAGGCAGCTGAGTAATGATGTGATGGTAATTGACGTGGAAACATGTGCTATCTCATCTTAGTTGGTGTAACCGCATAAATCCAAGCACTCAACACCAGTGACCAGCTCTTAATCTTGGCACCTGTGGTGTAGAGGGTGTTGAAAGTGTGCATTCATGCTGGGAAACAAATGTACAAATGTGTTGAGCTTGAATTTCCGATTCCACAACCCATTGATTCCACTTTCTTGTCTTCATGGGCATACAACATATAGCTCTCTTGTCACACGGGCATATGCCAAAGTTCAACCAGGCATTAAGATAACAATAAAGACATTATTACATTTGTATAACATTTGTATTACACTTCCAGAATACTTACACAGCTTATTAAGACAGTATAAAAGTTGATTGTCAGGCAACTTTTTTTACACGCTTCAACAAGGTTTTGTTTCTAAAATACAGAGCTAAACCTTTATTTATCAGTGCACTGGCAGTGAGGCCTCTGCCTGGCTGCTTGTTTGGTTATTCCCCAACGCACCATTATCTGAGGCTGTCTTGGCCTAAAAACCTGCCTTTATACCCATGGCCTTACTGATCCTCTTAGATGACGAAGACTCTACACTCCTCCTGACCTCCTTTGCTGAAGTGAAGAAAAGTATACGGTCAGGAAAACAACCATAGAAAGCTCTTGTCTTGCTGTATAGTGGTAGGGATGTGTGTGTGAGTAAGAGGTTGGGGGATGGGGTTATCAGGGCATATCTGGACCCACACATGCCTGGTGAGCAGATGTTTAACAGAGTCAATGTGCTGGCATAGCCACGCAGTATAACCTTGAGATTTAATGATAGCTTTAAACAATATAAGAGGAAAATGCTGGATCTCTGGAGCTCCATTACTGCCAGTAGAACGTGTATATTTATGCCTTGTTTATGATGATGGGGAGAGATCCAGAACAGTCTAATTGTAGATTACATTGTTGTGGAAATGGCATCACTACAAGCGAATGCCGGCAGGGCAGATTTGATTAGCTCAGGGCCACGTCTCTTTAAGGGGAGAGTCTTTCATGTGTGAGACAGAGAAGGGATCTGTGAATGAGCCTCCAGAGGATGGGCAACCAGCCACAGGCGATGCCACACAGTAAAAAATACAAAACACTGATTAAGGGTTAACTGGGGCTACAAACCATCCCAGAGCCAATTCAGAGACTTCAGGGATGCTTGTCGGATGCTGTAGTGCAGATTTAGTGTAGTGCCGATCCAGTGTTTAAGCAGTTGCTGTTGACCCTTTGCAAATGCCATGCAAGTGACATGTATTTAGCTCATGATGAGGGATTGCAATGTAAGACAACACATGGTGTCAAATGGACATCTGCTGTTTTAGTGGGTGAAACTTGGGCTATCAACTGGACAACAGGGAACAGATGGTGTGATGATCCCAAGGATAGCTGGACCACTGGTGCCCTCAGCAGGCCAGTTGAAAACATGCCATCGCCTTAAGAGAGTGCTAAAATATCACTGGCTGATCTCTGCCAGTGGCTTCGTTAATGTAACTTTTGTGAATGCAGGCGCCTTTGACCGTTTGTCTGAGAGCCATGTCAGAAACAGTAATATAATATGTGGACGTTGAATGGGAGTTGCATACAATTTTCTAGCCCAACTCTCCTGTGAGTCCTCAGCTCTGCTTGCACCAAATTGAGTAAAACAGCCATTTCGGCAAGATTAGGGTCCCATTCTGGAAGTGTCATAAATAACCGATTACGGGACTTTTGCAGGGCTAGACGTTTAAGTTTTTATGTGACAATTGAATCCAAGAAAAATATTTGACTTGGGGAGCGTGTACATTACACTGGACAGATATCAACTAAAACAAGTTCATAAATTAAAACCTTTTCACACTGGGATACTTGCCATGGCTTTCACCTGAAAAACTGTTCAGCACGCTGTGCTACATGTCATGTCAAGATTCAATGCCGACATGGAACAAAGATTATTATTCCATTAATTTTCAATTAAGCCTAAAATAGATTCTGCACAGACATATTTACAGTGTATAAACATTTATTCATCTATGTTCATACAAAAGGATTTCCCTCCCCTTCCCAAAGTACAGTTTATTAAATAGTGCACAAATTTATATTGTCACAACATGAAGTACCTTCGAGAGGAGTGAGTACAATCAGTTCAGACAGGTCATAAATAGGCACCGGAGTTTTTTTTTTACTTTTTTTTCCCCCCTCAATTAAAATGTAACGCCCAAGGGGCTGTTTTATACATCAGTACAGACACACACATGCACACACTCACACCAACACAGGGGCATCTGCAAAGCATATCATACACACACTACGACTTATTCCTCCCTCCTCCCTCTCTTTCACTCTCTTTCCCCTGCTTGATTTACAAGGGAGGACCTGTATTAGTTCATCATTAGGTTAGCAAGCTAGTGCATTTTGGAAAAGTGCAACAACAAACATCTTACTGAGAACACAAACAGAACATATTATTTTGCCCTTATGTAACATTTTCTGTTTTTTTGTCAGGAAAATGTGAAGGATAGGATAACTTTAGTGAGATATATCAACTATCAGTATTATTTGATCACAGTATCATTTCAACCTAAACAATACTGTTTTCACACTATCCTAATCTTACACATTTTCATCACATGCCTTATACAGTTCATTACAGGAAATATGATATTCTACCAAGGTACATCAAATTCAGACAACAGAAAGATATATTAGAAAGATATTTTATGCTAAGGTCCAACAGTTGTATTTCTATCTCAGTGAGTTAGGTTTACTGCAAAATATGAGAGGTAGGCTATGTGTTGCAAAAATGTGAAGGCCCGATCGCTTTGGAGGGGTTTTAAATTACATGACTCACCAAAACCAAGCAAAAGAAAACACACATATATTGTTTATCAAAACATACAAACCAACAAACAACAGAACAACATAACACACAGAACCCAAAATGTGTAACTAATATCTATCTATGGGTCTAAACTTAAATAAGTAACAATCACCAAAATGCTGCAAAAAAGTTTTGAGCGAGTTAGCGATATGCAGTGATCAAATATTCAAAAATTTCATTTTATATTTAAATAGCAATACTTCTAAGAATTCTAAGTACATGTTTAGAGACAATCCTGAATAAGTCAGGAAATCAGAGTAAGTGATAATCCTCCTAATGTAAGAATAATGAAGTTGTTTGACTAGGAAAGTTAATCTAGAGCACTTCTTTATTAAAAAGATTACCACACTCACGCAGGTCTGTCCCTACAGAGTTAACTTACCCAGGTCTGTCCGTAAGCCAAATACTTAGAATACCCCTCAAAGCAAAACAAAGCAAACAAAAACAAAACAAAATAAAACAAAAACAAGAGAACACAACACTAGAGTACAGCTCTTCTGATAACATGTGAATGGGAATAAATGGGAATAAAATTTCCCCCTGCCTTCCAAAAACCTCAATTCCTTAAATACTTCTTCTCCCTCAGTGTCCACTGTCCTTACCTCGGCAGCATCCCACCACGTCTGATCCGTCTCTCCCTGCCCCATCACCTCAGAGCAAACTCATCGATCACCACCACAGGCAAAAATTAGGCCGTGCTCAACCAAGAGAACAAGAGACTCCAGTCACTTCTTAATGAAGTAAACACCTCTGGTTCACATTAAACTGACCTCGGATCGAATCGCAAACAATTGTTTTTCTCTCAGGTGTGAAAGAGCTGGGAGACCCTGTGGTAAGGTGGTGCCTGAAGCAAAGAGATTGACAAAGCACTGAGATAATCCGTTTAGCCACACTCTGATCTAGCTATCTTATAGGACCCGCCTGTGCCATCTACCTCTCCCCCACCCCGCCCCCCCACCCAGGTCCTACCAGCCCTGGAGCCCTCACACCTTGGAGAGAAGACCAGATTCTGGGGCACTGGCTTTGATAAGGTTCTGGATCTCCTTAAACTTGGGGTGCTCCTTGTCGGCCAACAGCTGCAACAGCACCGCCTCACTGGTGGTGACGATAATCCCAGTGCGAGCCATTCGCTGAGAGAGAATGTTAGCAAGAGAGAGAGAACAACAGAGGGAAGAATTACTATTGTTTTGTGACTCTACAACAAACCTACAATATCATAACTTCAAGTAAGCAGAAGAATCGACACTTGTGTTTATAATCAACTGATTAATAATGGTTCAGAATGTAAATACAGTTCCCATGCAAATTCAAGCTATGTCTGGAGAAGAGGTCGAGAGAGATGGACCATACCTCCAGAGCAAACATCCTGTCCATCATACTCCTAGACGAAGACGCATCAGCAACTATATGGACTTCAAAGCCTCGGCCAATCAAGTCAAGAGCAGTTTGCTGTATACACACATGGGTCTGGACAACAGAAGATTTACATCAGGTTAATCACACACTATAACTGAACCTCAAACTCAATCTCAATCACATACAAATTAAAGCCGTTTCAGGCAAGCAAGCGATTTTCAACCTCCGGAGCTCACCCTAAAGACATTCACCCCATAATGAGTCATATAACCATTGAAGTGACCACAAAACGGGTACATTAACCTAAAAACATTTCCTGTTTTTCTGGTATGCCTTTTGATAACACCATACCAACCTGGAGGGAAAAAAAACAAACCAAACACTTGCCTCTTCCAATGTCCATAAATCCATGGCATTGATAGGTACCCAAAACAGGAACTGAATGTGGTGTCTGCTAAAAGACATTTCTAACACATACTAGCCACTACCGCTATACCCATTATGCCTAATAACATTTGAATGGGTTACCAACATTTATAACCCACTGCTGTAAATAAGGTGTAAGTTCCACTTGAGCTCAGGTTCGCCGTACTGTACCTCCACCCCAAAGAGCACAATGCTACGTGCGCCAGGGATCTCGGCCAGTGCGGCCTCCACCTCCGGCAGCACCATGGAGAACTTGGTCTTGGGGAAAACCAGCTTGGCGCCGGTGAGATCAATCTCCTGCACTGTGGCACCCAATCCCTTGGGGTACTGCTCTGACACAATGATGGGAATGCCAAGGAGACGAGCGCCCTGGAGCTGGACAGACAGACGAGAAGTGGCAATGATGAGTGAATAATTCAATTTGACAAGTGCCCAAACACATTATCTTTTACACTTGTCTAGTTGGTAAATATTCTTGAACAACGTGCTGGCATGTTGCCTATGTGAATACAAAATAAATGCACCAATGAATGAGCTAGTGTTAAAGAACTATTCTGAGAGATACTAACAGTAGGTAGAAAATGTTACTGTATATGAAAATGTACAGCATCTTAATGAGTATAAATCCTGTTGTAGTGCTGGCTGTGGGCATGTTGCAAAACACTGTAATGCATGACAATATCCTGCAATACAAAATGGGCAAACACATCCAAGAGTATTGTTTTCATGACTTCTGTGTGATTTGTTTTATTAAGTAACTGTAGGTCGATAATATTACTGTGTGAAGAAATCTATCTGAATGAGAGTAGACCCACTATCGTTCCTGGCTGAGGGCCCGAGAGGCACAAGAAAGGGAAGGGGGAACTGGATGCACACACAGGAAACAGGAGACCAGAGACAGTCCCCACAGACAGATGACCAAGGCTGTAAAACTAACACTTGGCCGTCACCCCAACAAATCTCCTCACAAGGCAGAAATAAAGAAGTGGAGAAGAGGAGACAATCAGTTCTGGCAATGACTACTGCAGCCTCTGAGCACCAAGTGACCCTCTCCCCCCCAAAACACACACACACACACACACCAAGCTTCAGAGCGGAAGGAGAGCGGAAAACTCTTTCCCAGATAAACCCATCCTCACCCGATTGGAGCGACATTCTCCAGTTGCCTGAAGATGTTACCGCTAATGTTGACCTGTGTTGAGGAGATACTGACTTAGGAAATGAGGGAATCGCCACAACGACTCTTCCACCAGAGAAGGAATTCATATCAGGTGTGTGTAAAAGCATGAGAGGGCTCATAAATGAATGTGTGTGTCGTCTTCGCACCCCCAGTTTGACATCTCGCTCTGATTAAGTGGTGATATCCACATCAGGCCTTCCGCTTTCCAGTCCGGAGATAGTACTGCGGGTAAACATTGGACAGGCAGTGTCTGAGTCTGGACTGTTTTAAAGAGAGAACTCGACAAGGCCAGTGGTCGTTTTCACCCACTGCACGAGAGGCCTTCAAGACGCCCTGGGATGTGTAATAAACAGGCCTGTGAGGGATCACTTTGGTTCATTTTATTTCAAAGTGGTGTGTGTGTGTGGCGGTGGGATAGACTCTTTGCAAACTTGAGCACTCTTATTCCACTTTTTGATACAAATGCGCACACACACACACTTTTTGCTACAACAGAGAGACAGCTTCAAGGCCCAGTTCTAAAAGGAACCCCAGACACTACTTCTCTCAAACAAACTGTCTACTTTCATGTTAGCTCTTAGGAGAGGGACACATGGAAGGATCAAAAAAGGATAACAAGAGCTATTGAGTATTCTTCCCTTCAACATCTGACCACAGGCCAACTGCATAGTCCCAACTGAAAAGAAAGTAATGGAAAGCCCTTGTGAAGAAGGCAATCTTCAAGGCTTTCCATTATTCAAGTCCACTTCTTCAGTCAGGTTAAATGCCATACCAGTAGTAAACAACTACTCCTTGACACAAAAGAAAACTAGGCAAAACTTACCAGCCTTTGTCCAACGCTGATGATGTCACCAAAATACTTGATGGCTGGTCTGAACCTCTCCTGCATGTCACAGCAAAAAAACACTGTGGTAGAAGGAGATAGGTTCCCCAAAGTGGTGATCTACAGGAATGAAAAACAGCAACACTGTAAATGTCAAAGGGAATAAACCACAAGGCAACACAAAACAAAGCATCCAAATCTGTAAGAGGACCAGTGTTCAGATGGCAAAGTGAAACAGGGGATGACCAAACGTCTTGGCACAAAGCCCACATGGTGACAGGCTGTCTACCTGTCTAGGCTGTCCACATGGCATTTACTTGATGCCAGGGAAGCAATCAGCCGGTTCTGGCTGACAACAGTGATGGATTACTTGAACACAAGCCCACAGAAGCGATAGCATCTCTGAAAAAAACTACCGTCTCCAAATCCAAATCCTAAAAAAGTCTGAACATGTGTGCTTGTACTTTGGTTTTGTTTTTAATCCCATCTTGAAAATCCCATTCGTTTTGGTTTAAATCTACAAGCAAGCAGTCATTTGTTGAGTGAGCTGAATCGCACTGCCCCGAGTGCACAAATGCTGACTCTGAATGATGCATAAGGCAATCATTATTCACTGGATTTTCATACTCTGCAACAGTACTGTCCCAGTTTGTTACTGTGCAATCTCTATTATTATTCACATTCAGCTTTGTACCTCAGCTTATGGCCTGGAAGCCTGGTGAACTTCATAATTTCTCTAAGAGTCCTTTACTCCACCGCTAAAATGTTAGAGCTATGCCTTTAATGTGATGTTGACTTAAATATTCCACCATGCTGTGGTTTAGAGTGGAAAAATGGATGGAAATCGCTTTTTCATGAATTCAGGACAATTTGCTCCACATGATCGCAGTCCATGTCCCTCCGCTTCCCGGGTTGTGGCCTTGTTGGATTGACCCTCAGGGATATATTTAACCGAGAGTTCAGCCATATGTTCCTGATCTTTACGGAAAACCAGCTCTGATTTCCACCAGGCAACAAATATGTGTGATAAGATGACGATCTCGTGGAAAATGACGAATGGAGCTAGCAGACTTACAGCACTGATCTCCCCACAGTGCCTGAGAGAGCAAATCCTGTTTGCGAGTGGAGGGGGAGTGGTGGGGGTGATTTGACATTGCAATAGTGTGCCACTGCCTGCCGCTGCATAACCAAAAACAAAACAAAAAAAAAAAAAACCTGAGCCTATACTAAGTCCTGTTCTGTTTAATCTAATGCATTCGTGACCAGCCACAAACGATTTACTTCTTCTAGCGGTACTGTCATACGCAATTGATAGCAATTCTCCAGAAACGTGTTACAACCCAGACACAGACACACACACACACACACACACACACACACACACACACACACACACACACAACAGCGTGATGGTGATGAAAGCTGTTTGGGTCCACATCAGTGCTGCCACTATGTGACAGATGTCCAGAAAGCTTTACAGGATTAAACATTCCATTTTGTTACATCACTCAAACCAATAACTGACGTTTGTTGGTTACATGCAGATCAGTACGCCATTTTAAGGTTGAAATGTTTGTGTTTACTTGTGTGCCATCTTCTGGACTTCTTCTATAACCTATAATTCAAGCAGGTCATAAAATGAAATACTGTCTGGCACTCCATATTACACATTGTAGACGTCTTCAGATGCAAGAATAGAACCTTGCACATACAATATTTAAATTACATTATATAACAAACATGATATACTACACTAAATCTACACTGCCAATACTGTAAACTGACACTGTCTTTCCGTAGGTCATGTGGGCTGATAAATGTATCGAAACTGATTTACAGTATTATATAGCGCAAGCATGCATGTTCAATATACCTTCGTCCAACATATATAGATCAATTTTTTATAACATTACATTAATATACTATAAGAAGCAACAGTTGTCTCTTGCCACGCAACACTGCTGAAGTTCCAGGAACCTTTCGGTTTCATGGACATGCGCATGGCAAAGGTTTCGACATGAATGCTCTGCAGAATAATATATAAGTACAATGTCAAAACAAACCAACTCAGACGAGAAATAAAAATGTCTTACATCCATTTGTAGAGGAACTAATCGGAGCTTGCATTTTTCAGATACTGAAAATCCTTTCGGTAAATCAATGTACTGTCCCCATTCCTCGGAGAACAACTGAATAACAAATTTACGGTGAACGTCAATCTGATAACCGTATATTGACAGAAATTTCTGAATCAATATCTCGTGCCCAGACCCCACGGGCACAGAAGAAGGACGTGAAAAGACTGAATATGAAAACAAAACCGGTACATGGTTATTGTTGCAGTGTCCGTCCGCCATGATGCTATGAGGAAATGACTAATGGGTGATTGTGGGCGGGTAATATTACTGAATCCGACCTATCAACCTTAACCTACAAGGAGATCTTGTGACGTTGAACTTCTCCATACAATAACCCTTAGAATGTAATGGTTGTCAAAGTGTGCATGAAAAGTCAATTTATTTCTGAAGAACTAAACTCAGTCTGAACAATATTCTAACTCCGCCTATTATGATTTCTATTTCATTTAACATCTGATGCAATCAATTAAAGTCCGATTAACTGCTCATCAATGTTGACTGTAAGGTGGCCAGACGTCTGAGATTAAAATCGGGGACATTTCCTTGAATTTTCTTTGGAACATTCCTATTTTTACAGTCAATATAATCAAAATAAGTATCCTAAGCCTAATGTTTTAGCTTCAGAAATCGGGGACAAAGTCTTTTTCTTGCCATTTACCGGGGACAGATCACCAAAACCGGGGACTGTCCCCTGAAATAAGGGTCGTCTGGCCACCCTAAAGCATAAGTAGCTTTACTTATTTCTGTAAGCCCAATTTTACCCAGAGAAAACATAGGAATAATTATTACTCCTATCTGCAGTGTTTACCATGAATTTTCCTGACTAAAATAGCAAAAATTAAGTCTATTGGGCGGTTGGGGTTTGGTTTAAGGGCTATAACCTACAACAGGAGTGGGTGGTGTAACATCTCCCTGCCCCCATGATTTACACCTATGAATGAATAGGACCATTTTATCCATTGTTGATGTGACGATTAATATTTTCTGTGTGACTGCTTGTAGGGAAACATTCAATATACAGTAGTTGTGGAACCCCTTTGTTTGCTGCTTGGTTCACTGTGCAAGTGCCTGCCCTATAGACTACGTATGAATGGATGAATGTAGCTATTGTTAGAGAGAACTCACACTCTGGAGAACAAAGACATTTTTTTCCGTTTAATGTCTCCATTTCATTAATGTCGCCATTCTGTCTTTACAGCAGATTCTTATTATCACTGAAAAATTAGACATCTTAAAGTGACATTGTGGTATAACAATGCACTGAAATACGCAATAAACATTATTTGAAATGAGATTAAGTCAGACATTTAAGTAAGACATTTTCTCCCTTCAAGGCATTCAGGGGTATCCCAAATAACATTTTCAAAGAAAACCAGTGACAATCAAAAGCAGAAATGCATTGTTTGAATTTGCGTAGAAAAATGACAGGCCTATGGAATGTTGCCAAATTATACAAACCCCTGATAAATGATATAACTGACATGTTTTTAATAGCATGCATTAAAACATAATTTATGTTACAATTATTCTGACAGAAAAGGTGTACAAGACTGAGAATGTGAGCTTGGTGGAATGAATAAGATTTAAACATGAAAGACAAAATGATAAATGAAAAATAGTCTGTCGGACTGTCACTCAACACTCGTGTTTTACTCGCTTCACTCTTGCAAAGAAACATCTATTAAACATCATACACATTTAACTCGTTTAAAGAATCCAAATGCCCAGTGCATTTCAATGTCACCAAGTCAGGATATACAAAATATTCCCACATTAAATTAACAAAATCAGCTAAAGTATCACAAAAGCAATGTTGTAAAAGATCATTTATGCAAGCTGTAAACAGCAACCTGAATCCAACTGCACATTCTTTTTACAATCTCTCTCTCTCACACATTCTTTGCTTATCATGTCCTTCCTGAGACAAAACATTTCATAATAACATCCAATGAGATACATGAAACCAAGGTAAAAGGAATATTGGCTGACAATATATTTAACATTTGACAAAATCAAAAGCCAAGTAAACAGGTTTTAGGATGTGTGAGATGTTTTTCTTGTTATGTGCACTGTATTGCAGGACTACATAAAAAATATAGACACTAGGAGACATTAGGAGATATTCTCTCTGGGAAGACACATGAGCTTTGCAGTTAAGCTGAATCTTGACTTTTGAAGCTTTTTAAGAGACCACTGTAATACAGTCGACACTGATGTGGTGAAGAGCTCATTCTTTACAAGATTCAAGTCATTTACAGTCATTGTGTATGGACAAATATGTATGGACAATAGCTATTTATATTTTAAGTCATTTCATCTAAAGGCACTAAATCTCCAGTAGTATTGCAACATATCTGATCGTCACAGAACATAGTCACAGAAAGGACCAGATAATCACCAGGCCATGAATATAAATACTTTGCTTTATCTGATAATGTTGTTACTGAAGTTCTATGGCATGTTAACAACAATCTGTGGTACAATCTATGGTTTGCCTTGCGCTTCCACAAAAGGCTGTAGCAAACTGCTCCTTTATGTCATTATGGCGAATTGTGATGGAGAGAAAGTCTGGAAACAAGTGTAACAGTGTTTCTATTTATGTCTATTTACTTGATTAATATGGCTACAACTGTCTTCTGAGATAATCTACTTGAAGCACATTAACAGTATTGGCATGGATATTCATTTGAGAATTTGTTACTCAACATGTTATACAGCAGTATCACAAACTTAACAGATTTGATGCCACAGTTTACACAGTTATGCATGTGTAGGCTGCTTGTATTGTTTTGTTGTTGTTGTTGTTTGTTTTCATTTTTCATTTCTTCCTATGGCCAGATTTTTCAAACGGCACTTACAACAGTCAGTGATAAGATGAGTGGTTGTGAGTAGGCAGCCGTGATTGACATTCTCAAGGATCGGCCAGGGGGCATCAGCCGGTCGTGTGGTCATCTTACCTGGACCACGATGGACAAAGGAACCTTGACATAGAGGGAACCGGACACCCATGTCACGTCACCTTGGCGAGCTGTCAGGAACTCCCTCTTCTGTGTGGCTGTTGGTTGTTGCTTTCATCACTGCCTGTTCATCTAATCTCGTTTTTTGGCGGAGGTCAGCGAGAGTCGCTGTGACCCTCTTAGCATCGCTAATTCATTATTAAGCGATTCCAGACCAGGGCGAAGCGCAAACACAAAGAAAATAGTGCCATTCATTATTAACTCATGGATTTGATTCAAAAGGTTGCTTTTGGCTGCCATGAAATATACAACAGGACTAAATGAGCCTGGTCTCATAAGGTCTCTCTTCTGGGACGTAGCCATTGGTCATCGTATCGTTCAGGACTGCAGCAATCTGCTTTCATTCTCTATGTTTGTTTGTTTGTTTATATTTATTTGTTTATAGAGTGAGCTAGTGTAACTATAGTTTACATTGGCCTCCCACAATGGATTCATAGACCGTGGTGGTCAGTGGGACGTAACATTTCTGGGAATAGTCCAGGAAATAGAGAGGGTCTGGTACTGTGGAAGGGTTGAATCCACTCGCCACCAGCTGATATTTCTGCTGCTTGAAGGTGCCAGTCATCTCCATAGACTCCTAAAGGACACAAACACATTTAAGCAAGTCTCAACTGTAAATTACAATTCAGATTTGAAAATAAAATATTCATGTATGGCTGTATGGCTTGTCCTATATTGCATATATAAATAGCAATAAATAAATAAATGCAATAAATGACTGAAATACAATAAATTATTACAATGAAATAAAATTATCTATCTATCTATCTATCTATCTATCTATCTATCTATCTATCTATCTGTCTGTCTGTCTGTCTGTCTGTCTGTCTGTCTGTCTGTCTGTCTGTCTGTCTGTCTATCTATCTATCTATCTATCTATCTACTGTATCCACAGAGACAAAAATACAGAAACAATTTGCAGCACTACATACTTTAGCCAGCAGTGGGCAATGCAACACAATGCAATCCATAGGCAATGTTTAATTGGAGTACAGATCACTGAGTACCTCATGGTCAAGGCTTTTTAAAAATTTTACAAAGAAAGTGTAACTCAATTTATAACAACATGACAACTTGATAAAGAAATGAATTGATAATGGATGGCTAAATTGGTACATAGACCAAAGGTCAAATTGGAGTGGGGGCCCCATGGTCAAATGAGTGTGTGTGAGCCCTGTGTGTATTTTGGTCTATGGTACCCATCATAAGACAGTTGTTTTGGCTCATGGGCATCCTAATGAGAATGACACATGGGCCCTGTGGTAGTTCCCACACATGCACCCTCTGGCTATTCTGGCAAACAGGTCCTGCGCCCAAACCATGGGGTTAAACTGACATGGTCCTGACACACTCCACCAATTCATTAGCCAAGCTAGCCTAGCCGTACTACCTTCGCTCAATATTGCACTTTGCTACAGTACCACATCAGGGAACTCTCCAAAGGCTCCAGATTTCCCAAGCAGATGTTCTAACAAACTATCAACAAAAATTATTGACAGAACCAATAGTTTTAAAGCTTAAAGTATCCTCCAACTGCAAACTACAAAACACTGTAATAAACTTTGGATTTAAGCCTACAGATCAACTCTATCTTCAAGAGGGACACTCGTAACTGGTAAAATACACTTCGGGTTTGATCTATGGGTCAAGAATTGTGAGTTGTTAAGTTCTATTATGCCGCTTAATGACACTTATGCCACTTAATTGTGCTTTGAATACACAATCTTATAAATAAAATATATATGGTAAATTGTCATGTACAGGCTGCTGCTGTTTAATAACCATAGCTGAATAATGGAAATGGATTCGTTTTAACATTCGTTTTAACTCTCTTAAAAAAATAATTACCACAGATTTCCAACAGAGGGCATCATTGTATAAAATACATGACCTAACACCTAGTGGTGTTCAGCTCTAAGAGCACCATGTCTCTCAATGACTAGCTTTTATTCTTTAATGCATAATTCAAAACAGACAAACTGTAGAGACTGAAAACAATGATTGTAGATGTTGGGCAATCAGATCAAGAGAAAAATGAATAAAATTCAAAAAGTCAATGTGAATGCCAGCATACAATAAAAACACAATGGCAAGTATCCTCTCACCCACCCCAGAAATAAAACCTTCTGCTTTCTGCTGTTTCATGCACACCTGGTTAAAATGAGTGCAATTATAAGATGGGTTCAGCTTAGCTCTAATCAAGCAACTAATGAGTCTGAGAGACAGATGGAAAAAATGCATCAGGAAACAGGACTGGTATGCCCTGCACTCTAGAGTGTCTATCGATACAGTTCTGTCTTTCTCTAATTCCTGTCTTTCCTCTAATTCTTTTCAATGTCAGCAGATTCTAAGGCTCAAATGACCAAAATATGACAAACATTTCAAAGGAAAACATGATTTAAAAAACATACCAAGAACAAATTTCACGCCATTTCTGTGGAGTTTCCCTAGCCCTCATGTTTGATGGGTCTGGGCATGGTGTTTGATAGATTGATTGATTGATAGATAGATAGATACTTGTATTATCCCGTAGGAAATTCTTCTGAGTAGCAAATGCTTCTGAGTAGCAAATGCTGATTAGCCTGGCTAGCTGACTTGTCTATTATGTTTTGTTCCATATCACATGCTCTTAAAAGGTGCTGGTAATCAAAGCACTCCAGTCAAACTTGGAACCTGAGATTTTCCAATCTCTGTCTCGGGCAACTAGAAAAATTACGATGTACATCACCACCACCCAATGCCTCAAAGTTCCAACACGTCCACTCAAGTAGGAGCAAAACAAAACCCATCTTCCCTGGATTTAGAGTCAGAGCTCAATTTCAGTTGGAAAGACATGTCCAGAGTCTGGAACATATTTGGGCATAGTAGTATGCCCTTGTGTTACCCCGCAGGACCAGTCTCCTTCCTGTCTTGCACTGTTCAGTATACCTGACTGGACTCCTCAATGATAACCATCTTCATTTGCTTAGCCTGATGCCCAGTCTCACTCCCTCCCTATTGGGAGTGTTTCAATTACATGTTGGGGGAGTGTCAGGATGGTCAACCATTTCTGGTAATTAGCTTTTACATTGGTAAATAACTGTAATGAGGCTATAGCTATGAGTTAACTACAAAATGAACCTTGAACTGCCTAGGAACATGCAGAGCTTATTAGTTAGGCTTACTTTGGATAGTAAACTACTATACAATTACTACACAACACAACTAATACTTACGTCTAAATATCAATCTAGCCTACCGTACTTCACAAAAATAGATGTTCACCAGAAAAAGAGTGACCATCCTGAAATGAACTTTTCGACTATCGTGCACAGCGACCATTGCGACTGGAGGGGAAAAGACAGATTTATGGATCCTAAGGGCTCCAGAAACAAAACAGTGGATTTACTGGTTGTGTTATACAGTCATCTCATTTTAGAGTTACATCTAGACCTCACATAAAGAATGCCCTATCTGCCATAGGTGATAGTTATGGTAACTGCAACAGCCCTGATTGGAGTCTTAATCATTACAGTGAATAGCAATCATGGCTCATGTTATTCCCTTGGAGTGTCCCTGTGCCAGATAAGACAGGATGAAAACAGGACAACGAACCTAGCATAGCGTGTCCCCGAACTTCCTGACAATCTTACTGGACCTGTTGCTCTCCTCCTTGGCCTGTTTCAAAGCTAACACAATTTTGCAGAGTCAGCAGCGGCTTCCTGCCTCAATGGTATTGCGTGGCATTGTTAGACATTGCTCTTACACTGGTTTAAACGAATTTAGTGACCAAGATAAAGTTGACAAACCCCGGGGAAAATACTACTTTTATATTATTTAGTCTTGTCTTTGTCTCAAGTCTCTGCTTAGGGTTATGTTTTTAATTTTTTTCTGAAGAACGTGACAGAGTCAGAATGAGTCCGATTTGATGTGGTTTCACTGATCTGGCTTGAAGATGAAAGAAATAGGCCATACTAATGGACAGGCTCCTGTGCTATCAATATGACTAGGCCTACCATGTAGTGTCTCAAAGATCATACAGATCAATACTGACCAAGATGGATCAACATAATACGTTACAATGAGCGATTTCCCCCGTCTCCCTTGCAAAAATAGAACACGGAACTTAACGAACGTTTGTGCCTCTCGCTCCGCTTTTCCCCTCAGTGATACTCCTGGACAGGCTCCTGTGCTATCAACATGACTAGGCCTACCATGTAGTGTTTGGGGTGTTAATCTTCAGGAGATTAAAACTTCTGCACACCTCTTATGAACAGGTTCATTGGAGGTGACCAACAGTTTTTTTTACACACGTTTAGGACCTTCATCAGACTATTTTACAAATAAATTAAATTTGAAACAAATTGCACAAATAAAATGTAATATATGGCTTCCTAGGCAATAATAGCTGGAGGGGGATCATAAAAGGTAACTAACGTCATGATGCGACACACCCATGAGAGCCAGACAACCACAAGAATTCAGTGGGTTTCAATTTGAGGCATGCCTGTTCATTAATTGAGATCATTAATTATCTGGGAGGTCAGAGCATACCAAGTAGAGTTCAGACACCCGTCATGCCCTCTGAATTTAGCCCAAGGGTCGTGGTGAATCCACAAACCCAAGTCAAAAGTTCAGAAGCCTATATACAACAATTGATGTTACGTGAAGTGTCAAGGCAAAATAACTCAATTTAGTCAAATGTTTGAATACTCCCTTGGTCTTGCCATTATATACCAGTGGCACATGTGTTATTATACCAGCATCTATCTATCTATCTATCTATCTATCTATCTAAATGTATTATAGATGTGTTGGAGTAATTGTGTGCCTTCCTCTGCAAGAATAGCAGGGGGGGAACCAATAAGAATGACATGCAAGGTAACTAACCTCATGAGCACTTTCTGGGAATCAGTTTCAATTTAAATTCTTTCTAGGAATCATATCAATTTCAATTCAATTTTATTTATACAGCGCCTTTTACAATAGTATGGTCTCATGGTGCTTTACAGCAAGGAGAACCCAAGAGCAACAGGCACAAGGAAAAACTCCCTTGTGGTAGATAGCCTTGGAAGAAACCTTGGGCAGATCCACAGCTCAAGGGGAC
This sequence comes from Tenualosa thibaudeaui, assembly GCA_027481765.1. NCBI lineage: Eukaryota > Metazoa > Chordata > Actinopteri > Clupeiformes > Clupeidae > Tenualosa > Tenualosa thibaudeaui. The sequence continues at coordinate 1,587,573 of JAIFZK010000114.1, read as the reverse complement.
AACCCAACTGCCAGGAGTCATGCAGGAAAAGTACAATCAGCAGTTACCATGATATACTACAATTTATCCATGAGATTAGCTGAGCATCATAATAATTCCAAAATATTGTACCACAACATTATATGGTAGTCAGGCCTTAGGTAGTTGTGAAAAGTTGTGGCAAGACAGAGCAGTTGCAGCAATACATAATGTTAAAGTCAAGGTAAATATAAGGTGGAGCTGAAACAAAAACAAAAAACAGTAATGTGGGTACACCACACCCCTCTGTGCGTCAGACAACCAGACAAGAATTGACTGGGTTTCAATCTGAAGCGTGTCTGTTCCATCATTCACTGAGGTTATCTGGGAGGTCAGGGCATATCAAGTAGAGTTCAGACACCCAAACATGCCCTCTGAGCATAGCTGAAGGGTTGTGGTGAAACCACAAAACCAAGTCAAAGGTTCAGAAGCCTATATACACCAATTAATGTTACGTGAGGTGTCATGGGAAAATAAGTAATTGTGTGCCTTCCTAGGCAAGAATAGCCAGAGGGAAAAAAATGTCATGGCAAAATAACTCAATTTAATCAAATGTTCAGACACCCACATATTTTTTCCACTCCTTCTGTATGGAAAGACTAATTAGCAGCATTTGGCACAATGACAGACGCACACAAACACACTCCAGTGGAAATGGAAGCCGTTTCATCTGCGCCCCAACCTTTCAGTCAACTTAGTCCCCTGTGGCACCACACACCAGGATCCATGGGCAGGACCAGGCATGGGACAAGTCACTGAGTACACTGGTTGAGCCTTTTGAGTGCACTAGCTGAGATAGAAATGGCTTAAAAGTCTGCGGGTTAACATACTATCAAAATACCAAAGGCCATTAACACACTGGGGTTGATCTGATTTGACGTGTTGTTTTTCAGAAGGCAATGTAAAGTTCAAGACGAGGACATAGGTTACATTCAAAGCTGAACTGTAACTTTCATACAGCACTATAAAGTTTCCAAACAAATTGTGCTTTGCATATCAATCTCGGTCACTGCCCCATTATCATGATGTTTGCTTAAGGATGACTGTCCTGTATAAAAAAAAAACTCAGTAAAAAATAGTATTTCAGTAAATGTGTTATTTTGAGACACCATAACAGTACATTTTGGTGACATGGTACGTGATGTTTAAACATATTTTCAATACATTAAATGGAAGTTCTGAGTGTTAACAGATAGAAGGCTGTATAAAATGAGGAGTATGATATTTTATGCAGACTTAAAGCGTACTAACACATAAAGTTAATCAAACCTCACTAATTGCTCTGACCTAACATCCAATTAGGCTGCCGGCTTATTTAATACATGCCTTGACAAGTGCAAGGTTTTACCTTTTGTAACAAGCTTGTGCCACTAAAAGTTCATCAGCCCATAGCGGTCAGAGATAAACCCACTGTAGCATCTGATGCCAATAAGTGGTTGCCTACATTGACCTGACAATAAGTGGGACTCCAGAGAAAATGCTGAAATGCAACACTGCTCTTGGAAAATGCAGTTAGTTACCTGTTAGTCCGTCTTGCTACACATAAGAAAATATAGCTGCCACAAAGTTCTTCAAGGTTCTGTTTCTATTTTATCTAAAGTGAACTGACTGTCCAGGAACGTATGACAGCGACATAATGATTACAGCACATCACAAAGTTTTCCTTGCACCCATCCGCTTCAATGTTTTCGTTATGTATCTGGAAAAAGGGCCTTGGCCTCAGGCCTTGTAATGTGCTTCTGTAAGCTTCACTGATGCAAACATCTGGTCAAGAAGTGTACATGCAGTAGCCACCACCACATACCTGTAGTCTTATGAACAGAGGGCGTGCGTAGGGCGGCAGATCTCTGACAGTGTGGTCAAACAGCTTCTTTCCATCAAACTTGAAGTCAGGTCTTACAATGATGGCAGCCATTCCTGCTCTTCCCTCATTTCCTGTTGACAAGAATCAAAGCACTGTTTCATTTCCTATCATAACCATATCACATGGAAAGAGGTGTCTTTGGCACCTCACTGCTGGTGTGATAAGGTATGTGCCATTGATGTATTATGGCAAGACCAAGGGAGTATTCCAAGTACGTGGTTAAATGATAAAGCTTGGAAGAAGTCAGAGGAAGTGATAAACTTCTTATCACTTAGAGAAGCCAGGTTGCTTTGTTTAGTTAAAGGGTAGGTTTGTTTTTTTTTTTTACACTTAAAAGCCTTGTTCTCTGATCGTTTATGATAAAATACAATGGTTAAGATTAAAATTTTGATGAATGCCTCTGTTCTGAGAATTTATGCCACCTACATAATGGCTGCATAGGTGCACTGCTGCAATCTTTCCTAAAACGCATTAAACTTAAAAAGTAAATACATGATACTACATGATGATGATCAATTAGTCAAGCAACATCAACTCAAAACAGTCTCTTGAGAGGACATTGACTTTTGCAAATATTTGATTTGATACCATCAGGAACGTAGAGTACCTGGAACCTCCACCCCATACACATTGGCCTCCTGAATGAAGTCCACGAGTCCGAGGATCTCCGTCACCTCTGTTGTGGCCACGTTTTCACCCTTCCACCTGAGAACAAACATCATTTTACTGAACAGCCACACAAGTTACAACCTACTGTGCAAACATGCCCTGTGAACACAATTGAAGAAGACTAAATAAGGTTACTTGTGGACACCAGTGTCAACTAATGTCACCAATGTCAACTAATCAAAAACTAAGTCTGTTATCTCTATGGAAGTAAACAAACTAGCGGAACATTTGGCCCACTTACCTGAACGTGTCCCCAACTCTGTCCTTGAAGGAGATAAAGTCCTCATCATCCTCAGCCATGAGGTCCCCTGTGTTGAAGTAGGCATCCCCTTTCACAAACACGTCTCTCAGGATCTTCTTTTCGGTCAGTTGTTTGCTGCCAGCATAACCAAAGAACGGACTTTGGGAGTTTATCTTGGACAGCAGCAGTCCTGTTTCACCTGAATAAACATCAAAGCGGTGTATGAGTCCACAGTATCCACAGACAAACATATTCTTTCATCCACAGAGGTCAGACCTAAGGAACATAAAGGGCTTTCCCCAAACTTACTTTCTGTGCTTGCATGAGTGTCTATAGCACCATGAAAACACACAGTTAAAGAGATGCTTCATGCCAATGTCATGATACACAGAGTATCCTTAAATAACCTGACAACCTAAGTGAGGCTTTGAACTCTAATTGCTGACAAGCAAGATTAAGTATACTTACTATGGTGCAAATTCTGTTCCATAACACTACATTTAATAAACAAGCTATATGATTGTGGCTTTGAACACTGCTTGGTAATAAGGATCTCTTCCACTCAGATTATATGCACTTGTTAATATTGTATCATAACATTTGACTAATTTACAGCCAAATAAAATTCATATCCAGAGATAGCTCTGTATATGAACTATTTCTCATACTTCATATAGATTCATATTTCATATTCTGTACTATGGTGTACATTCAGGGGACAAGACCAAATGACTACTATGTCATGTTGTTTGTTAAATAAATACTATATGTTGGACAGTGAATGGACAATGTGCAGGAGTTTATACTTCATTTGGATCAATATCATCTAGAAATGCTCCCTTCCACATGGAGCATTTAATGGGTGAAAAAAGGAGCTTCTCCTCACCTTTCCTAACTGACTCACAGAACCTCTGCTGGTTCCTCACTGGTTCGTCTCTCACCATGTCATACTTCACCAACACATACTTGAACAGAAGCTAGGGAAGCAGACACATCAGTTTGGACACACAGTGAGTATATTACCATGTGGGTACACAGTGAGTATGTTAGTATGTAGGTACACAGTGAGTATGTTAGTATGTAGGTGCACAGTGAGTATGTTACCATGTGGGTACACAGTGGGCATGTTACTATAAGGATATAGATTGGGAATGTTCCACTATGGGCTGTGAGTAGGGACTCATAAACACCCAGTTCAATCCTGACTCTGATTAGTTCATGGCCTCAACAAGGTTATTCCTTCCAGCTGCATGAGCAGTCATATGAAAATAATAATGACATAACTTCTGGGGGGAGGTGTGGGGGGTGGGTTGGGAACATCCACCAACGATAATAAAGATCATTAAAAAAAAAAAAAGAAAAAAAAGAAAACTTGACCACATGACCATGCTGACAACTCTCAAATTTCACTACGAGCCAACACCTCCATCCTGAGAAAGAAACACTTGGTAAACATAGCTGTGGAGTGCAGAGGAAAAAAAATGTGGTATGAATGGTATGGGTTGCTTCTTGTTTATTTCTCCTCGGCCTCATAGCCATGATACGGCCATATTGGTTTTCAGCACGTTCACGTAGGTTGCTACAGAGGCACACAGGCTCACAAACAGCAGTCTGTTAGGAGCACATGTTCATATCCACTTCCAGGAATCATAAATCAGATTTAGCTCTGTTCAGAAGTCAGTCCCTGGATGCTGTTTCTCTGCTTAGAACTAGAGGTCTACCATTCAAGTAACTAGAATTTTACTGTGAAACTACCCTTTCACTCATCATTGCATGCACACACACACACACACACACACACACACAAACACACTTGTGCACATATATACACACACGCTCACCCACCCACTCACCCAGACAGAAACACACACACACACACACAGCAGCAGCAGTAGCAGCAGCAGCAGATTGGGAAATAAGCATGACCAGGTTTATAGTGTTCAGTTACACTACAGTTAGCCAATCAAAGTGACTTTCAGTATGAGTGCCGGTGTGTGTCAGAAATAAAAAAGTAAGCTAATAGTCTGACCTTTCTCCTCATGACTAAAACCCTTTAGCTCAGACAGGAATTAGAGGTTTTCTAGCACACAAGTTTCTAGGAACTCTTTTCAAAGAAAAGGGGAATTACTTTTAAGCTTGTGGAAACATGATATTTGCTTTCTACCTCATAATGAATTGTGTAGCTCGACAGAATTCCCATGTAGATTAAGAGTAGGTCGCTGAGCAACATACAATCACAATATGTCTTTTTGCTTGTTTTGCTGTGTGAGGCAGAGATGGAGTGGAGGGAAATTGGAGTTGAGGCTGTGAAGGTGAAGGTGATGGTGAGATGTGGAGGAGCCGTATAGAGGATCATTCACCCATAGTCTAGTGGGGGCCATGTGCCTGCAGAGGGCTATGTTTCACAGGTCAGTTTCGGAGAAAAGTGGCCCTGCCTACCGATCGTTTTGGCTGTGTAGTGGTATCCATTCTCACTTGGGTGGGCCAAGTGATGCCATCTCCATTACCACCTTGGCTGAGGATGGTAGCCTATACCCAGTTTTGGGAAAGTTACTTTGGAAATGTAATGTGTTACAAGTTAGCCTATCTAAAATGTAATAGTAGTGCAACTATTACAATTTGACTTTGACAAAGTAATGTAATTATATTTGATTACTTTTGAATTACTTTTTTACATTTTGAATGAATTTTCTCAACTGTTCAGTTTAGCTTTTCAAATTTAGCAGGGTTAACCTTACAGCATTACACTGACTGCAGTCAAAACCCTTTTAAACTCCCTCAACACAGCCACAGCAGCAACACCGTTTTACTGTACGATCATGCTGATCTTTGAATAGCTATGCCTACTAAATCAGATTTTTGACATTCAACATTTGGTGAACATTACTGAATAAGCAGTTGTCTGTGTGCATTGTGCATATGTGCACCTGCTCACTACAGCTACTTTTTATTTTCTGTAAAGGGCTAGGCCTACATTGAAATTTCTATCTGACATTGCAGGCCTCCTGGCAAGTGCAGCTCAGACCGCTTGTAGGCTGTAGATAGAGCAGCAAGTAGGTGGTGTTGCCAATACAAACATGATAGGAAAAGCAATTAGATCAGGGATGGGGAACCTTTTTGACATCAAGGGCCACATCAGTTTTTATAACTTCTTTTGGGGGCCGGGCTTTTCTTTTAGAGCACATTGTATACACACTTTCAGAATTACCAAGCGTGAATCATATTGTAGTTCCAAAGACTAGTTAACTGATTATTATGCTGCATTACATATGAGAGCATTTCTAGCAAGAGCACCAATCAGGGGGACGTTTGACATATTATTAGACATATCAGAATAGTTTAAAACTTTAAAACTATACTATACTATAAATCAAAGGTAGCATAGCCATGATGGACAAGCTTTATACAAGTACAGGGTGGTTGATGTGATGGTGGTAAATTGTGGAGGTTGCACTGTGCTGAGACACTGTACTTCATCACTGCAGTACAGAACAATGCAATTTGATAGGGATTATTGACATAGTAGTTTCAAAAACCCTATTTTTATATAGATGAACTAACTGAAATAGTTACAAAACATGTTATGAGCATGACATGGCAAACCAGACTGTACAGAACCCCTGCCCTAGTAACAAGATGGAGATGCTTAAGTGATTAAGTCACACTGTCTTAGTGTGTTAACTGTCTGAGTCATTAGACTCAGACTAAATCCATTCAAGCTCCCACCAAAAACTATTACAATGATTGTATAATTTGCATTTAAATTAAAATTATAGATGATGTCATATATTACATCCTGATAATATTAAGACCTTGCTATTTATATAGCTTAGGTGGATGGGCTATGTAAGCAAGGATTATTTCATCAGTGGCATAACTGCATTGGTACATACATGGCTGATCTGAAAAGGTTTTGTAACGTTACCACCAGGTCAGATGCCACTGATGCTGAGGTGGGTCTATAAAAAACTTAAGGTAGTCCCTTATCCAAGATAATCCTTTGCAATGCTCTTACAACAGCCTCTTATCACTGTCAGCAGCACAGAGAAGGAGAACGCCTGATCATGCATTATGTGACCAAAGCTTCACCACAATGGACAGACGAGTCTGGAGCCAGACATTCACAGCCAAGACTGTGACTGACATTATGCACCATAGAAACCAGCATGCAGGTATGCAGAGTATGCCACTTCTACTCTCCTCTAGTCACTGTTATACATACATTCAGATATCTTGCACTAAACACAGACAAAGTTCACTGGTCCACACCCTTTATGATTAATTAACAGCTATACCATTACAGATAACTGATACAAGTGGGTTGATAGCAAATGTGTATTGCACAGCTTGTGAGGATGCATTTGAAAGGTCCGCTGCCCCAGAACTAGATTCATCACTATTGATTGACACTATTTATTAGGTCCGTCTGTGCCCACCTCAATATGTTTGCTTCCGCTGAAACATATCATCATTTGGATTCCCTCAAAAAGCTTTTAGCGAACTGGGGCTGTTAGGGAGCTTAGCCTCTCTCTCTCTGACCTATAGCATGACAACCAGTGATGGTCTGACTATGGTCTGAGTATAACCCTATAATTCTTCAGGTCCACAGACCAATGACAAAGCTCGCTGTGCTCCTTTTGAATGCCTCTGATGGGTCTTCCCCTACACACAGTACTGATAACGATGGTCTGTCGGACCCTTAGGGTATTTTTAGTGGGACAGAGTGATTTGGCACACAGGTGTAAGTCTCTCACGTTTGCGTGGTCAAAAAAAAACAAAACAAAGTCTTGGCAAACTTCAACCCTGCTAGTAGGGCTGTAAAAAGTCACTAAATATTAAAATTCAAATTATATGAACAGTGTGATTTTACAAAACAAAAATCCCACAATTTCCATATTGAATTTGAATTAAAAGAAAAAAAGCTTACGTCTATTTAAATTTGACTGCCTGTGACCCTGAACAAAATCCTGTTAAGGCTACCGTATCAAAAAGTCAAACTTCTGGGCCAGTGAAAATTGACTAATGTTTAGGTGTCTCCAAGACATGGGTTCCATTGACCTATACACTACAATTGAGCCTCAGTCTCAGTAAATCAACATGAACTTGTGTCCTCTACAATAAATCATATGAGGCATGGAATATTCCGGGTTTTTAAAGGTAAAACTACATGCAACTTCTGAGGCAGAAATACTAGCTCTCATAAGATTATCATTAATAGTAGAACAAGCATGACTAGTATTAGCAATGCACGAAAGGACAGTGAAGTCTCAAGAGAATGCAAAGTAATTTAACTCATCGCAAGTGGAGTGAGTCAAAAATGAACAGCAGCACAGTAAATCACCTAGAGATTTGGTGAGGGCCTGACTGAGGTCAATGACTGGCTGTACAAAACTGGATTAAGGTGAAAGGTCAAAGAAAAATTTTAAAGAGTTTAGTCAGTAAGTCAGCATTTGATGCTATATACAATCTGATAACACAAGAAAAAAATTAACACAAGATAAAACAATTGTGATAATCAAAATGAAGCCAAATGCTGATCTGTTTCAGTAAACAAATATAGGCTAACTAAAAGCAAATTTCATGTATTTGTTTTGTAAACAAACAAAAGGCCAACAACTAACTTTCCTCACCAGTCCAGTCAGTGAGGGAATTCGTTGAGGTCAATCAAGGCCAAAGGGCTACAATGAAGTCATTCTTTCAGTCAGCAAATATGTGCTGTCTGTGGGGGAAATTAATGCTACATAGAAAACAACCACAAGAAGGAAAGTTTTGTGTGCAAGCTGGGTGTCAAGTTACTCACTGAGGTTGAAATGTGTAAATAAATAAGTAATAAATAAATATAAAAAATAAATAAATAAATAGAGTAAATAAGTAATAAATAAATAATCTTGACACTTTATTGTGCTTGACTGGTGACAGCTGAGACCAACCAAGAAAGCTATTAATTCCGCTATATTTCATAGTTCCTCTGTCATATCAAATTAGTTATACATACCCATAATAGTGGTATTTAGTGGTAATCCCAAAGAGCACACAACCAAAACAGCATCCTCTACCAGGCCTACTTATAGTAATGAGTATGGGAGTAACATAGAACTCTGGAGTGGCTTCAGCTCTATGACAATAGGTAAGTCTTCCAGGCTCATCTTGAAGTCTCTTTAAAGGTCTCTTCAAGTCCTTTAAGGAGAACTCTGGTGTCTTTAGAGCTGTTGTTAGAGGGCTTTGTGCACTTTCTACAATGAAAACCTGTTCAGAAATGAGTGATCTAGCTCTCTAAAAGTGTTAGTCCAGAGTACTTCCAACAATAGTCCTGATATATAAACTCACCAAGGGCTGTTGGTAGGAAGAAGAATGAGAAAATTTGGTACAATGTAGACTGAATAGTGAACCTGCAGCTTACACTAACTGAATGGGGCCAAAACTGGAAATCAAAACTGAAAGTGAGCTTATAAGTTGAAAAAAGTGAGTTGTGAGTTTGCTATTTGGCCTGTCTTGTTATTCTTCCTGACAATAACACAGATTGAGCAACAGGGCTACGGTTGGAAGGACTCCAGACTACCACTTTAAGCACCTACAGAACGTAGCTATGATGGCTAACCTTCTAGATTGAGAGTTCTAGGTTGAAATGCAGGATGAGAGGTTGAGAGCAGGTTAAGAGAGGTTGAAATGCACCACAATTCTGCTTTACTGTTCTTCATTCAAGCCTGAGCAGTCTACAGAGAATAGCTCAGAGGCCAGGGTTCTCACCTTGTAGAAGAAGTTGGAACGTCCAACGGCGCCGATCTTGCCGATGTGGTTCATGAAGCAGAGGTTGCCCTCAGTAGAGCCATAAAGCTCACACATGCGGATTTTGCCAAAACGCCGGTGGAACTCACGCCACACGTCCGGACGCAGGCCGTTCCCGACACCAATGTGCACTTTGTGCTGCTTGTCATTCTCTCCCTATACATGTAACCATAACCACATGGAACCATGAACAAATGCATGTAACCATAAACAAATGCAAACACACGCACACACACACACACACACAAACAAACAAACAAACAAACACACACATATGCAACACGTAAAAACACACCTAAGCACATTATTATTAGTAGTAGTAGCACATGCAGTATTTCCTTGTACATACTGTAGGTTGACATTGGGTCACGGGGCCAATGTTTAGAATGTAAATGGTCTAATGGAAATCTTGTCATATAACTATTTAAGATCTAACTTATAATGAGAGTATTGAAAACAAAATGTATGTCTTATTAGTTCTATAGTCACATGCATTTTATATCTATGTTTCTGATCATGTGTCCATATGTTCCAGTCAGAATTGTCGTTGTATAGAATAGTTCAGGCCAAAGTCAAATATTACGTTTTTAAATTCATTGTGTTCCTAGGTCAATATTGGTATGAAGATAAGTAGCTAGCTATCTGCTCAGTAGAGAGTGACAGGAAATGAGTGGGCAAGAGAGATGGGGAAGGATCAGGAAATGTACTTGGGTCGGACTCAAACCCAGGTCCTTAATGTGAAATCATTATCAACTGATGGAGTAATTATGGACGTCATTGAAAATAAAACTTTTTATAACAGATCACAACACAACAAATTTTCATAACATTGCCTGACTGGGTCTCAATTCTACCCATCTGTATTATCAAAAATTACTATGAATAATGACAGTTCATGAAGAACTTTTATCAATGCTCAGTTGTTCAAATATGACAATGTCTATGGCATGCCTACAACATGCCAACACCCATGAATTGCAGAGGTGCACAATTATTCATAGTTCAATAACACACAATAATACTGAGCAAAATCAACTAACCTAATCAAAATAAATCTTGATAAGCAGTACCACAAATTGCAGAGCAAAGTAACTTTGTGGAAATGTTCCTACTGTAGCATAAGACTTTCACTTGGAAAGATTAGACTGAGATTTCACACTAAGATGAATATCAAAGCTGCGTGTGTCAAAGGTGTGACCACCTTAAGTTAAGTAAACCTGCTTGAAGACATACCATTCAACCAGTCTTACTACTTATCCATTCATTCACTGCCTTGTTACTTCATAGGCAGGGAATTGTGTTAGTCATACTGCTAACATGTATGTGTGTATATGTGTGTGTTTGTGTGTGTAAGCGTGTGTGTGTGTGCTGGCAAAGGAAGCCAGTGAGTCTGGGGAATCCACTGGGGAGCTTCAACCCTCTTTACTGGTTGGTCAGCATTCTCTGCCGCCACTGTTAATACCTCTGTGTTAGCAAGGAGAACACCTGAGGAGCACTGGCCACATAATGAAATCAGACTACTGACTGAGCCAGAGCACTGTGTCTAACATGCCTTAGGCCTTAATGGCCTTAAAACACTTAGAGGCCATTAAGGCCAGATGATAAGTATTGGATTGTGTGTATGTGAAGGCATGTTTGTGAAGCTATGTGTTTTTTGTCTTGGTATCTAGACTTGTCTGTGTGAGCTCTGTTGGTGTGGGGCTGTGTATGGCAGTGTGACAGTGTGATGGATTTGGATTATGTGTGTGTGTTTGCAAGTTACACCCATGTATTAATGAAACATTTGAAAGGCTTGTTTATATCTAGGTAACAGCTACTGAATGTAAATATATTGTATTAAACTAACACAGCACATAATTGTACACTCAACTATCTAATTGAGTGTATTCCACAAATATGTATTTTGTTTGTATGTGTGTGTGTGTGTCATGAGAGGCCTAGTGTGTGTGACAGGTCAGTGCACCCTTATGATGGCCATATGTAATTTGGGAGCATATGATTGTCCATCTACAGATAACTGGTGACATGGTATCATGCTGTGTGTGTGTGTGTGTGTGTGTGTGTGTGTGTGTGTGTGTGTGTGTGTGTGTGTGCATGTATCCCTGCATGTGCGTGTGCAATGTGGTCATTGTGACACTGCTATGGAGTCATCGACCACACCATGTGGTTATGCCATCCTGCCGGCCACCACAGTGCACTGGTGGGCGCTGGGTAGAGGTGGAGGGAGGTGTGTGTGTGTGTTTGTGTGTGTGTGTTTGTGTGAGAAGGACAGGGACAAAGACTGCTTTGAGGCCACTTGTTCAGTTCACTGCCTGGACAGGGCTCAGTCCCCCAGAGCCCAGAGAAAACAAGACACACACACACACGCACGCACACTCACTCACACTCATGCTCACTGTCCCTCAACCATGAAAATGCAACACAATCAGCCACAATGTTTCTAAAATCCACTTCCTCCCGGTGAAGACCCTTACCGGGTACACAGACACACAGAATTTACATAATCACCAGAGTGTTCTGGAAGTTCTTGCAGGGACAGAATGTGTTCTTTTCAGTCCGATACAATGGAGGAATGATGACAAAGCCACAATGCTGCTTTGTTTCATAACTCGGTCAAGACTTCATGCCTATCAATTGGGTTGCTGGTTGCTCAGGAGGCCCGACAGATTGGATATGTGTAAATCACTGCTAATAAACTATTAACTGGCTTCAAATGACATTAGGGTAGTTACTGAGGGTTTCAAGTCTCGAGATCTCAAGTTACCTCACAAGGGTGCCAAGACTTTGGGCGTCTTTGAAAACCCAGTATGAAAATCAACTTTTTTTTGGTCAAGTTTTGGTGCTACAGAATTTGCTGAGATATATCCATTATTATTCTATAATCTTGTTTGTTTGTGTATACTCTTTGCATAGTGTATATACCAGGGGTTAGAATATTCTGTATGTCAGTGTAATGCTTCATGTAAATCTCACGACGCTGTGAGAATAAAAACTTAGTGACGGACTTTTTGAATTACCTTGGGCTGATTGCACAGATACCTGCAGAGCTCTCCAATGTACTGGAAGATGGTAACATTATACTTCTTGCAGTCGTTCCAGAATTGTGAGGCTGAGAATTTCTTCTTCAGGACACATGTAGCACCTGTTGAATAATTTATTAGTCAACATGTCGCTGGTTAGCAAAAATGTGTCAGTGAGGCCTCATGCTATAATGTAAGTAGCAAATGTAAGTTGGCAAATCGCTGTGACTTGTTAATAAGACTTTAAATTTCCAAACATCTCTAGCTTTCTAACTTGCCGAAGTTTAATTCTCCTCAGCACCTCATCGTAATCATCTGAATGTAAACATTACATCAGCATCCGTGCGACCAATGACACGCGGTTGTTGCTATGAAAGAAATACTTCTTCCTTGTCCGGGGGCCTGCTGGGTCAGTCAGCCTACTGAGCAGAGAGCTGGAGGACAAAACCCCACAGTGTGGACACTGAAAGCTCCACAGACCCAACACACTCAGCTTAAACTAGGACAGAAAGGACTTGAACTACCATGTCACTCTTTATCTTTCTATCAATTGCCTCTCAGTTTAAAGCTCATGTCCTGCTTTTTCATTCTTTGGACCCACAAGGGGAGACAGCTACTGAGAATGCAAGGACACTTTGCTAGGATACTATTTTATAGGAGTCATAGTCCATGTACTGTACAAATACATGTAACGAAAAGGTTGAGTTTGTAAAGCAATCTGAGATTGAGTTGTTTTTGACTTGGCCTGGTTTGAGAGTTCACCGTAAGGTCACTTCTCTAGATCAACACCAAGTACAGAATTCTTGCAAAGTTGAATGTGTGGTTAATCATTACATAAAGAGGTGTTTTTCAGTATAATTATGCCAACTATTTCTGTTCAGGACATTTTTTCTGTGACAGGAACCAACAGAATGCACTTTTCCAACCAACTTTTTTTTCCAATAGTGGAATCCTTTAGGACAATTTCTTTAAACAAAACACAAATTCAGACAATAGAGCAAAACAATCACTCAGACACGCTACACTATTTGATGCTAATAAAACCAAAGCGCTGTGTCCAACATGTAAAGAGAATATGAATCATACCGTTTCGTACAATGTTTAAAGAAAATTGAATCAGATCTGTTAACATTAGCTAACAGTTAACAGCTTATATAGATATGAATACCTCTGTCTCTTTCACAAGCACCTGTGGGACTCCCTTGAGAGAAGCCTTGCTCGGTTGCCTAGATACTTATGCTCTGCGACTGGTGTGAACAATTATCAGTGAGACGCTAATTGTGCAATAATTTCAGGGAAATTACCATCGACACCTTAAGCGATGCAAGCCGAAAGCTCTCCAGTTCGAAAAAACATGCCCAATAAGTCTAAACAAGATGGAAATACTCCTTCAATGGGGATATTGTTATGAGGAATTCGGACCAGTGCATAATCTAACACTTCTGAATTTATAATGGTGGTGGAAATTGAGGGTCGTTTTAGTCTGTAGCCTATATTCTTAGAATACATCAACCAGTCATAAGGCATTCAAAGTCCACAATAACACTGAACAGAACAGGCTGTAACTTTCCTTTCAAAAATAAAATGATAATTTAGATTATTCAATTTTGTATCAGTTCAGCATTCAATACCAAGATTTTGATGGAATGCAGTTCAAACTTAACTCATTCATAGCTGCATAACAACCCTTTCCCTGACTCTGCTGGTTCTTGTCTGTAGCAACCAGCTCTGGCCTTACTTTGGAAAACACAGATTCTGATCTCTGGATGTATGGCTATATTACCACATTACTGTGTCCACTATGCTCATGAATGTTTATGTTTGTAAAAAGAAAGAATTGGAGGTCTGTGCAATTTGACTCCCTCAGGTTTTTTAAATTGTATTCAGCTTCCCATAAAGTGACGTTTCGAGCAACCGCTCTTTCAAACCTATCTGCTTACCCATCTCAATGGTCCCTCCAATGCCAACCAAGGAGGCAGCGCTGTGGTAGAGGGGAAGGGGCGTGTAGATCACGTCGTCGCCGGTGCCGCCGTACGCCCAGAAGCCTCCCGCTGCTTTCAGCGACTGCAGGTGCGTGATCACAGCTGCTTTGGGCAGCCCTGAGACAAAGCAATTAAAACACAAACAAACAAATGGATAATAATGCGTTTAAATTACTTCATTACTTAAATGTGCGGGCACAGACACGAAACACAGCAACTGTGTGACATGACCATAATGAATGAAGGTTCCTTCATTTAATAACAGGTTTGCATGCACACCAACAGGTGCAAACTGTTGTTGATGTCTACCTTGGCAAACAAAGTCCAAGCTGTCCAATTCAGTCTTCCCTAGGCATACAGTATATTGTATGCCTGTTGTAACTGTATATTGCCTTTACGATAGTACGAGTAGTACACATGTATCTAGTATATTGCTCATGTTGTACAGTATGTCTATAAGTTGCATTTTATGCTGTATGATAAGCTAGAGCAGGGGTTTCCAACAGGCAGCTTGGGAGCTACCAGTAGCTCGCCATCTGCTTGAGAGTAGCTCTCAAAAGGGTTAAATAAAATGTAAATAAATCTCAGAACATAGTCCCAACAGTTATTAAACCTGTTAAAATCTCTATGAAATCAAATTCAAACATCCTGCCTGGTCTTGTACACAGTGATCCCAGTTTTACTGCTCTCTGCTACTGAGAGTTGATGTTGGTATTGGTGCACAACAGATGCAACAGATGGTTATTACTATGGAAAATAAAGGAGCCAATAATGGTCAGACAATATTTTTCTCCCTACATATTTAGGCCTAGATGATACTTCAAACTACACTGTAAGTCTGTTGGATGGTAAAGGATGTAACATTTACTGTATCTCCAGGACTATCACTAATCAAATGTAAAATAGTAGTAAAGTAGAGTTGCTCTTGGCCACATTTATTTTTGTCAAAGTAGCTCTTGGAGAAAAAAGGTCGGAGCCCCCCTGAGCTAGAGGGACACAATCTGCCTGGAACTTCTCTGTATATACTGACTCACTCACTGTTGACTAGGGATGGGTATCAATGGGTATTGTAAGTAACAAAATATCATTAAGCTCCCCTACAAATGGTGCTGTTATTAGTATTGTATGTCACTGTGTCATTCTATTGAATCTGAAATATCAAGCCCTTTCATTTGTTGATGACATGCCTCTGATTGTCTCAGTCTGATTCTGAAAGCCATAGAGCTGGGGACATGGCAGACAGCACACTAAAACAACGGAGAAAGCGTGAAGTGTGGCTTCAGCAGATTAAACGGCCTTTGGCTTCCCTTTAGCAAAATATCAGAAAACGTTATGTTAAATATGTTGTAAGACAGCAAGTATACTTTTAGTGTCCTGTGTTTAGCAGATACTAAAGTGAATGTCATGTGCAGATTTCTGCACTTCTACTTTGTCAATTGAGATAGCCTATTGGTTTTCAGATACTGGTAACTTTTACTGGTAAATTCTTCCATAGTTCATTTGTGTCTATGTGAATGACAAGGAAATTAGAGCACCAGACACACCTAAGTTTACAACATTTTTGTGTTGTACCACAATGGACAATATCAGGCCAGATCAATGACCACTTGACGTAAGGTCTACAGCATGGCGTAAGGCTTAAAAGGATGCCAGTCAATTGATGACACAGCATCATTCATTTGGGTGGACAGAGTTGGAATGAACTGTACGATTACAAAGAAACTATGCTGTTGGGCAATTCAGTGTTACGGATGTGAAAGAACATCCAAATTACACTTCTACAACTGTCAGCAGAAAACCTATTCATAGACAACATACAATGCAGTATTTTACATGCTTACATGGAAATCTCTCCCCCCTTACCCCCCACCACACATACCCCCACACACACAGACACACCTCTCACATTATTTCACTACAATGTTAGAGTTCAGTCACCAACATTCCACTGTTTGCTATTCATGTTTAGTGTACCAAATGATATTCATTAGAAAACAGAATTGCTTGTTCAGTCCCAATCTGAGCAGTTCTTTGAGGCCTCACTCATTAAACACATTAGGCAACTTGCAATAATTGCTATGGTTGGAAAACCCAATAACTAGTGTTTAATGCAGGATTCTGGGGTTTCTGTAATTGCTGCAGCACACAGAGTGCTTAGGGTAGGCTACTGCATTAAATTTCATTCTAATTGCCAAGTTAGACACAGTGATAATAACATAGTATCTCCAGTAGTAAAGGAGTATTAAAATTGTACACAGGGCACTTTAAGTAGGCTTCTGCATTACATTTCATTTTAATTGCCTATTAAAACTGATAAAGACATGGTATCTCTAAAAGTAGTGAAGCAGCATTAAAGTTGAACTGATAAAGACATGGTATCTCTAAGAGTAGTGAAGCAGCATTAAAGTTGAACTGATAAAGACATGGTATCTCTAAGAGTAGTGAAGCAGCATTAAAGTTGAACTGATAAAGACATGGTATCTCTAAGAGTAGTGAAGCAGCATTAAAGTTGAAAGTCTATGAATACAGCCATAAAACAAGCATCAATGCAAATACAACATGCACACAGTAATACTGTATGCATGACTTCATTCACTTAATTCAAGAGCCAAGTTTTGGGTAAACCCAAGGGGCTTATACAAATGTGCAGATGTACAGTGACAATAACAAGCATACCAGTAGTCCCTGAAGTGAAGATGTAGAGATTTGGGGTTTTGAGGCAAGTAATAGCCCGAAGCGCAGCTGGGACAGGTTTGTCTGAGGCCTCCTCCATCTTGTCCAAGAGGGAGTTTACCCCAGGGTAGTATGTCTCCTTCTTCATGGCCCATACTGAGATATTGTCCTCTTGGAGGTTGGGTAGAATGTCCTCCAATGTGTTCAACAAGTCTGAAACAAAGATTCAGTGAAGGAGAGGTTTGTTAGATTTGGTGCCTACATGAATAATGTGTATACTATAATTCAAATGGCTATTTATTTGTCCATTTATGTCCCTACTGATGGGAGGCACAGCTATTTACCTTTAAATACACTATAGACAAATAACATTTGCTACATTAAAGGAAACATCTGGTGTACATCAACCCATATCACCATTGCTTGATCAACAGGGATATGTGTTGATTTATTCCAGACTTTTCCTTTAAAACACTGTAATGTATATCCAGGCATATACCACTGGAAGAAATGTGTGTAACAACCATGCTGCCTTTGCTATTTTCATTACATCTACCTCCAAAAAAACTACCTCAAAAGAGACGCACATAGGCTACTACATGGCTTTTCTGCCATGCATGAGGAGTCAACGCGCACAATCTAACCACAAGATGTCTAATAAGCCCTACTCTGTTGTCATGACAAATCATTAACAAATGTTAAGAATGAAATCCCAAGAGGTATGGGTAAGGAGAATCCAAAGGACATCATCTGAACAGGCAGATGGTGTCCTTTGTATGAATAGCCTACTTCCTTGCATAGTGCATAATCATGACAAGGTTTAGCACTCATAATAGATGGGTTAGTCAGGTTCATGAAGCAGCAAAACTATGCATGATACAAACATTCCATATCTGAGACTTACAGTTATTCCAGCAAAAAGTTCACAACAGTGAGTTTAGTTAAGGGGCTTTTTTATGTTATACAGACCCCATCACCTAGGAAAACGTGATTTGCAACTATGACAACAGGTTCATTCAATACATGAAGTAGGAAATGAGATAATTCCTGGAGGAAAACCCATCTTCCTCTGGGTCAAGAGGGCGTGTGATGCTTTGAGAACGTCTGAGAAAAGAATGCAATAGTATGGAATTGTCTATACTGTAGGCTATCCTGTTCTTCAGAGCTGTCCATAGGGAATGTACTGTGTGAACTAGTTTTGGTCGAACAACAAAGAGCCTTTACAGTATATTAACAGCTTTCAGTGGACGCTGTCTTTCCATAGAGAGCCTTTCACTTGCTGAAAACCCGTAAAGACGAGACGGCTCGCAATGGAGTAACAGCCTATAGTTTAGTAAGGGGGTCGCATAAGGTTTATCGTAACAAACCAGCGCGCACGGAACAAAACCAATAATACCATTTTATATAATAGGCTATAAGATAGCATAGAGTAGGCAGAGTTTTGTTCAAGTAGGCTTGTCAACGTATGTGTTGCAGTTACGCGGCGGAGCCACCCCTAGTAAACAAACCTCGGTCTTTATTAGATCCTCGTGCCTTTTGTGAGCGCCTACATTTTGAGGCCCACATCTTGTCAAGTGTCACTCGAAATATGTGAAAGCTAATAAGCTACTACCTATAACATAGGCGTTTTCCCGGGGGATACTTTTAAGCTACATGCTTCGGCGGGAGGAGCGACCGCAGTTGTGGAGAACAACAGCGCATCCCTGAAGAGAGCTAACGTTAATCTAGTAACAGATAGTTGTTTCCACTTATTAAAAATACCCTACGATGAGTCTAATTTCTGAGCAAAATTAGTTTGCGCTACTTAGAATCATCTTTACCTGCACCGACAACCATAAGTTTGGCCCCGCAGCAGTTGAAACAATGTAACAAGGATCTTGATTTAATGTTTATGTTAAGAAAAGCCACAGAACATCCCAGCTTGCTCAATCCAAACCAGACACATATGAAATCTGGCTCGTTGCTCATCAGCAGAGCAACGGTGTCCCCTTTCTTCACGGTTCCTCGTTCGGCGAACACCTGTGCAACCTTGTTGCTTCGTTTATCAATATCTTCATAGGTGTAGCTGACTCCTTCATAAATGAGGAAGGTCTTGTTGGGAATTTCTGCAGCCTGTTGAACAAATCTGTCAATGACCGTCACCACTCTTTTAGTCCGTTTGTATATTTCCAAGCGAATTCCATATCTGATGAGTTTCAGCAAAAAGAAGAAGTCTTTCCAAAAGTGAGGAAAACGCAGTCTCTGTGCAATATGCACCGAAAAGATACCCGCCAACAGTGCTGTCACCCATGTCACCGGAGAGAGCATCACTATCGTTTAACTAACACAACACAACCCTTGAAATAATTGCACAGTAATTTCAACTGGAGTGCGTTTGAAAACTATTTGTCGACATCTAACTTATCGCACTGTTAACATTTTTAGCTATCACTCTTTGCTCTTACAATTGCCGTGGAGAACACGGAACACGTAAGTACTGACAGATCGTATTTATGACACGCGTAGTGGGTCATGTGACTCTTGTTGTACAACCAACCTCCAAAGTGGGAGTGTCCTTTATTCCATGCTTTCGTTTATCTGACAGAAACATGTCAGTGGAACATTGTAGTAGACACACCACGCCTTTGTGTCAGTTAGGCTGAGACGATATGATATCGTCATAGTGATTAAATAGACCGAGAAACTGTAAAGCAAGGCAAGGCTGCTTTGATTAGGCTACTCACAGCGCCATTCAGGACAGTCATGCGGATATGGCGCAGCGTTGCAAAACAGATTTTTGGTACAGTTGGATAATCGAATTGTGCCAGGACAGTCAGCTCCCTGTCCTTGAAATCCGTTGCCTACCTGAATACGGGAATGTAGGCCTTTCAAATGACAGTAAATCTGAGTTCATGTTATCAACCAAATTGCAACATTTAAAGAGCGTGTTAATAAACGGAAAACAGCATAGTACAATGCACTCCTGTATAGTCCTTGTCTGGCGTTGACTGCATCAGCAGTTATGAAACAGTAGCCAGCTATTATAAATAGCCATAGCTCGGCTGTAAATGTTTCATATCAATTAATATTTTAAAATGAATACTGATTAATATATCATTTGTTCTATTTATGTAGGCCTATAATTTATAGTTATTTTGTATCATTATTATAATACATTATAATATTCATGATGGTGATGATGATGATGATTATTATTATTATTATGATTATTATTATTCATTCTATTGCATCACATGCTATTTTGAAGGTAGTGTCCAACTCCAGTGAGAGATTGCTGTGATGTATCCATCCCTGGGAAACTCTGCTCATCTGTGTTATCCATTCTCACAATGTCTGATAGTGTCACTTGAGTGTTTTGTCCCATATTTGTCAAATAGGTCGCCTAGAATTACATGGATCCTAAAGTGATCCTGTTTACTGATAGGGAGTAATAACTGCTATCAGCCTGAATGGCCTCTGCCATTGTCTCTAAGTTCTATTCTCACGCTCCCAAAAGCCAGAATTACTGCACCTCAAACAGATCGCTCTCACAGCAAGTGACCCTCTCAGTCTGGAAGTGGTGAATGATCCCTTTTGAAACCTGCTGTGTTGTCACTGGTTTGATGGAGAGGTGCCTGACGAAGGAGGTATATGACTCACTATTTCTGTATCAGACAGGGCTGTTTCTCTGTTGGTTCCTCATTCATTTTTGTGTGGGTGGGAGAAGCATGCTTATGGGGGCATCACCAGATCTATGCCCTACAATGTCTGCATCCATCAGATCAAATGACTATAACTGCAATTTATGTTCTTTTTTTACAATACAGAGACTATGTTGTCTATTTATTAGTTTCTCACAGTTTTACAGGGATTAGCATTGTGATAAAAAAGTAAAAGTGCTAAAAGGCAGGGCAATGGAAATTATTTGAATTAATTCTTGTATGCCTTAGTCAACTAAATTATTTGCATGCTGTCTCTGACACACACACACACACACACACACACATACACACACACACCAGGCCCATCATGTACTGTTAACTCCTGAATGTTCTGGCTTGTCTGTTGTGAACTTTCACTGAATGAGTAATGAACTTATGTTACAGCACAACCCTGTGGCCACAGTTGGTAGCTCTCCTCAGTTCAATTGATCACTGTCATTTAGCCACAGATAATTTGCCAGGAGTGTAACTTGGGTACATAGTACAAATACGTATTCCTCCAGTGCTCATTAGAGTAAGGCTCCTAGAGAATTGAAAATGTAGAAAATCTGAGGTTCTCCAGAGTGTCATACAGTTAAAAGTCTTTAATGTTAACTTGGCTACTCAAGCCTGATTTAATCAAATATAGGCTTTTAAACTGTGTAAACTTTTTGAGTGTTTTTGAGATTTATTTGAGGTTTATTTGAGATTTATTTATTTTTAAATTGAATTGAACACTTGTCATTTGTCTAGTCCTTTTGATATCTGGTAATAAATGTTTATCAGCACAAAGATTTTTGCTGCTAAACTGTTCAACAAAATGAACATAGTTCAGTGGTTCCTTGATACTATGCACAGCACACTTGTTCATCCACACATTTTTTCGTATTTGAAATTTGACAAGGGATTTAACAATGTTATCAATGCAATAATGAGTTACTTAACTTACTCTCTGAATGACTCACTTAAAATTATTTGACAAACAGTACACAGTTTCCCTTAATGGGCCTATTTCACAGCAGCCATTTTTCCAAGAAGTCGGCACAGGTGTTATTAACAACATCCAATAAGGATCTGATGAATCAGTTTGTCTTTGATAACACCTGTGCTTACCCTGTGACTTCATGGGAAAATGGCTGCTGTGAAATGCCCACTGATCAGATAAGACATCTTGTGAGGTATTTGTAAACATTACCCAAAAGTCATTAAAAGTGTTTTCTTAATCATTCACAATCAGGCTAAAGTGACAGAAGGAGGAGGACACAAGAAAGGAACAGTTGTTACATATTGTACTGTGGAACAAGGAGGAAGGAAGCCGATAAGACAGAGAAGGATGATATGACTTTGTATGCAAATCATTCAGAGATGCCATCATAGAAACACAATGAATTACATAAATAAACCACTCACAATTATCTCATTGTCAATCAGTCTGTAGACAAATAGTATCCAACAAACTTTACAACTTGTACATTTCGGTACGCACCAACACCTCTGAGCAACAAAATAACGTCCCATGTGTGCTACACATCACAAGTAACAGCACATTCAGTCAAGTATGCCCACAATGTGCCTGTATTATATGTATGTATGTCTGTACATACGTATGTATGTATATATTATCGCAGCATATGTATATGTTTGAGGCTTTTTACAGACTTTGATAACAAATTTGTGGAGAATAAAGGCTGTGTCAATGTACAAGGAACAGTAATGGGTGATAGAGGTTCACTTGGAGCAATGCTGTGGTCTCGCAGGCCAAAGCAGGAATAGCTGTTTCATTATCAGAGGGTCGTATATTCTGTAACACTTCCATGTTTATTGCCTGTCATTTAGTGGGAGATGAGATAAACACAAAATATGATTGATTCGTTTGGGTTATGGGTATGCAATTATGTCAGTGGCACATCTAAAGTACTTGTGATTTAACCACCAGGATTATTGAATCTGTGCATTTCGGATCAATACACACAATTCTGCCTCAGACTAATGTGAACTATTGATCCCAGATGCTAAAGGAAGGACTTTGATCCTCAGTGCTATAAAAATTACTGTATTTATGTCAAAGGCCTACATAACTGCCATAAGAGTTAGCATAGACATAGGATTTATCATTTGCATAAATAAGTGATAGAGAAAATGACAATTATCAAGAAGAAATACATACACTACAAGCATGGGACGACACTGTTTTGAGATTTCAACAGTTCTTTCAATGAAGTGCTGCTGGCACTGAAATCGAAAAAAAAACCTCCTACTCCATCTTGAGCATGCGCGGTGCACGTGCAGGCATTTAAATATAGGGGTAAAGCTGTTCAAACTTTTACAGAGCAGTTCATCATAAGTGGCTGAGGCGTACGCTGACTGTGCAAATACAATGCTGACATTGGTACTTACTACAACTGCGACTGGATTATTGACCCTTTTGGTATTTCAGCGGATGTTTTACCCTTACTTTTGGGATGATTTGATTTATTACTTTAAACTTCGAAAGGTCGGGGCGGCGGTGAAGTCACGGATGAAGAGCGGGGTTATCACCTATCTGGACTGTTTTGTTCACCAGGCAAGGAAAACTCCTGGCAAACCGTTTATTGTTTTTGAGAATGACGTTCTTACTTATCAGGATGTTGATGTAAGGAGCAACAAATTTGCAAACGTGTTTAAGAACCAGGGAGGTTTGAAACAAGGAGACATTGTTGCACTTTTGATGAGCAATGAACCCGACTTCATATGCATTTGGTTTGGACTGTGTAAACTGGGCTGTGAGGTCGCGTTCCTCAATTTTAACATCAAATCCAAGTCTTTTCTTCACTGTTTTCAGAGCTGTGGGGCAAAAACACTCGTCGTAGGCTCAGGTACACCATGTTAAAACTTGCGCTTGCATAACCTGTGTAACTTAATGTAAAAGTTTGTTTAGAGTCCCTCTGATGTAAGGAAGCTTTAGCGAAGTTGTCAATCATCTAAACAGTGCTCTAATAAGCGTCGCAAATTTCTGCGTGTTGAAAATATTTGTGCAGGTCCTAATTAAAGACAGTCAAATCATGTTTTTGTGTTGTATAATAGGTTTCCCTAACCTGCCATATTTTTGCACCGTCTTTGTTTTGTTTTTTCTATTAAAGAAACAATTTGTTTGCGCAATCATAGTGTTTAACTACACTAACATTTACGCTACAAATGTTGCAAACAACTGGCTACATTTCCAGCACCAGCAGCACACAACCCTAAGCCCTATCTGTAAATTTACGTTAAAATGTGAAATATAGAAAGACACCATAATGTCAGATAGCAGTCCCTATATACAAGAAGAGGCCTTGTCATTTTTTCCACCTGATAATACACAAGGATTTTATAGCATCTTCAGAGATAATTGCCATGATATCACTTTAGCCAACTCCTACTGGGAATGGAATTTGTTCCTTTTATCCTGATCTATTCCACCCTCCTCCCTCCTTGTTCTATTCCACAGTGTAATTTCCTTATGTAGTTAAAAAGTGCCACATTATCAGATAGTTAGAATGGAATAACATGTAGCATTTATTTTTCATTTTGACCAAAAAAAACATTGTGTCCTCTATCCTCAGATTTGGTTAGCTCACGGGAAGAGGTACTTTCCTGCCTAAAGGACAATGGAATTGATCTGTGGGTTACAGACAACACCTCGTCCGTGGAGGGTTTGCACACATTACTGGACAAGCTGGAAAAGGCGTCAAGTGATGCCCAGCCGCCCATGGAAATGACCCCGGCCAAGCTGATGTCTAACTTCCTTTTCATTTTCACCTCAGGAACCACAGGTAGGCCAGGGCCCAAAGCCACAGGCTGGGGTCTTCATTTTTCACTCTGAGGAAGCGGTCACAGGATTTGGCCAATGCTCACACCTATGTCATTCATAACTCCAATTTTACCCTCTCCTTTCAACTAATGAAAGTGTCAAGGGAAATTAGGCAACTGAAATGCCCACATGGTGTTTCTTGGTTTGAAGGGATGGACTCCTGGTCCATCATCCAGATCATCCAGATATCCACAGGCTGTGATGTAGCTTGATTCCAACTAAATGCCATCATTATCCACGATAGTGGTCAGTTTCCCTTTCACCAATGAGGATCCCTGCATGGAAAATAACTGTTTAATAGCAGAGTGGTGTGGAAGATGTATTTCCCTCAGTTATGTTGTGATTTGTGTATTGAAAATCCATTGCAAGCCCTAACTGTGGGCATTCTTGCCTGCAAAATCCCACTACGCTCTTGTGGTCCTCTCAGAGAGTTCTAGAAAAATCTTGAAAGCATGCGTGTAAAGCATGTATTGAACACATCTGTCTCCCAATTACCGAAGCCTGGAATGGAAAAAAGATGCTTTTAACAGCTTTGTTCAACGCCCATATAAGTCACTCAATGTGTTGTCGTGAGGCCAAGCAGCATCCTTAGAGAGCTGTAATTTGCCATGTCAGAAACAATCTACTTGGTTTTATGAAGGGGTGAATGTGTTCTGGATTAACAGCACAGCCACTTCCTCCACTTACTTGGTCTTTAGTGCCAGCTTCCCACAATGGCGCGGAGCTTCCAGAGTCAAAGCGGATTTGACAGGAACACAATAAATGACCTTGTATGAATGTAGTAGGCTACTACTGGTACTGGTATTTTTGATGACTCTGATGGCCATAAAACAGATTTTTATTGTTTTTGGAGGAATGACATGACCTGTTCAAGTGCATGGTTGTAAATTACTTAATAGTAGGTGGAAGATTTTTGTATTTAGTTCTAGTTGTTATTTAGTTAGTTCTTGTTGTCCTCCAATGTGTACAGCTACTGTAAGCACTCATTTCCATGCTTTATGAGATGTGAAGTAGACTACACATCTTAACCCATCTTGCCCATTCTATAGTGCATTTAATGAAAGCTTTTATATGTTTTCAGCAGAATTTTCTATTGTTTTGCACAGGTCTCCCTAAGGCAGCTCGCGTGAGTCACATCAAGGCAGTGATGTGCATGAGTTTCCTGCATTTATGTGGAGCCACAGCCAATGACAACATCTATGTCACACTCCCCCTCTACCACATGTCTGCCTCCCTTCTGGCCGTTGGGGGCTGCATCGAGCTTGGTAGAGAACAACACCAACACCACATTTTAAGTTGGGTTAAGGGCTGTAAAGGAGCTTTGTAGAATTCTGTAGGCTCCCTGTTTACATGAGCACAATCACACAGCGCTGTTGCAATTGACTTGATATCCGGATTTCTAAACAACTCAGATCGTTGATGTAATAGTGTCTTACCATTCTGTTTGTTACTTGACCATTTTGGATGTTTTTAAAGCAAAGTACAAATTATGTCTCCAACTGTTTTTTTTATGTTACCTTTTATTCCTTGAAAATGAATATTCAAAAATTCATAAACAGAATAACATTTCTAACTGAGATCATTAAAACTCAAAACACAGCGCTTACAATAATGAGGCACTAATGTCTTTGAAAGCCCTATTTTTGTGCAGTGTTAGCTCTTAAAAGCAAAACATTGATTTGAACGAAGGCTTTGTGCTGTTTTTGAGGTTCCTTTCCCATGGAATTGACTTCTCAAAAGC
The DNA here is from genome assembly GCA_027481765.1 of Tenualosa thibaudeaui. NCBI lineage: Eukaryota > Metazoa > Chordata > Actinopteri > Clupeiformes > Clupeidae > Tenualosa > Tenualosa thibaudeaui. The sequence goes on along the minus strand of JAIFZK010000114.1, from coordinate 1,561,070 downwards.
TTACATCCCTATAAAACATTGTCTGGCTGTGTGCCTCACTATAGAATATTTTTAGCTACTGCTTGGAGGAGGGAAAAAAAGTCCAAGTCCATACAATTCCTGGAAATGCCCAAACATGCCCCAGTTGCAGTTGTTGTCTGATAGGCATGTCGAGTTAAAGGCAAAGCAGAGATTGTAAAAAGTGCATTGTTTTGAACAACTGTCTGTGAGTAAAAACGCATGTAACATACCAAGTTATATTGAGATGGTTTGTGAAGATTTGTTGTTAGAACATGTATTTAATATAAAGTGTAAATGTTATGCAATCATGCACAAGATGTACAATTAGTAATTAGTAATATTTTAGGGAAGGTTGGCCTAGATTTCTCATTCCTCTTTACTGGTGGTAAAGAAGTGTGAGTAAAAACAACAGAAACCTGTTCTCCCACAGGAGCCACTTTTGTTCTTAAGAAAAAATTCTCTGCAAGCCAGTTTTGGATAGACTGCCAGAAATACAACGTGACTGTCTTTCAGTATATTGGAGAACTCTGTCGGTACTTGATCAATCAGCCAAAGGTAAAATATTTGTCTGTCTGTCTTATAAAGTATAGACTGCAGTGTTGAGTATGCAGTGTTTGTATTTGCAAATGATCAAATGTATGGTTTTTATAGCTACCTGGTGTGTGTTTGTGTGTGTGTGTGTATATATCTGCAAGCATGTCTTGCAGGGCTTGTTTACAGGTATCTAGATTTTTTTTATCTGTTTCTTTTTTTTAATTGCGTTTGCACGTATCCAGCGTAATCCTCAGAATCCAGCGTTTTGAAAAATCTCCGCTATGGAGTGCATTTAAAAAAAACATCACTTTGAGGTGGCTAAAACTTGTGTAAACAAACGGCCCAAATGGATAAAAAATATATCAGTTTATAAAAAATATCTATATTGTTTAAACGGGGCCTTAGTCTCCCAAGGAAATGATTTGTGTTGAGGCTCCACTAGTTCATTAAAGTATGCAAAAAAATATTTTTGATGTAGAAAAGGTATGTAATATGAATTCATAATCAAGAAGAAAATGTAACAGCAACAGGGGTAACAATAATGATAATGTAATATAATGTGGTTCAACTGAGCAGCTGCAGAACAGCTGCAGCCATTTTCTTGGCTGTGTAATGATGGAGGTTGGAAGGTCTTAGTCCTCTAATTAACTGGTGTTGAGAATCTGGATCATTCTGTCTTCATGTTCTAGATTAGATAATGCTCCCTAAGGTACAGTTTGTGATTCTGGAGAAAGCGAGCTGGCAGCCAGTCGAACTACATCACTGATTTTTGCAGATGTTGACTGGTTTGATCCTAATCACTTTGTTTCCCAATTATGGACCCAGGACTGATTATAATAGCAGTTTTTGAGCACACATAGAATAGAGATCCAGGGAGTTAGTTAATTTGACAACATTTGGAACCAGAATCATAGTTTGTCTGCGCCCCACTATGTCCATGTGCTTGTATGGACTACCTGTACCCTGAACCCTGTCCAGTTCTCAATGGTCATGGAGAAAATATAGATACAAAAACATGTTTTAGAATGATTCTGACAATATTTACGCATGCTACAGACAACTGGGTTGGCTTCCTTGTGTGCGTTTCCCCATATCTGGTTGTTGGTCACAAACCAGCCTGTGTGAAAAGATTTTAAGAATGTTAACTGTGGGCATGAACTAAGTTTCCTTGCTGTACATAGAAAAGGTGGGTACAAATTAGGATTTTAATGTCTAATGCTGATTTCTACATGGAGGGTTCCTGATCTTCATGCTGGGCCATTCTTTGCCATCTGGCAATCTTTACATCTGGCTATTGGCTACAACCCAGCCTGTTCACATAAGAAGTTAACTGCGGGCATGAAGTCGCCACTAATGGTCATTACGATCATGTGGCTGGACTAGGCTTACAGTCCTCTTAAAAAGAATTTGCTCCAAAACATTCTGCTTGCGATGATTTTAAATCCACTGAAAAGAAATACTGCTTTCTGATTGGTTGACAGGGGCTATTAATAATGCCAGTGATTTTGGAGCAGAGATTGGCATTAGGATTCTTTTGTCAATGCATGCGTACAAGGATGAAAGGATACAAGGATATTTTATTGTCACATGGCATAGAGATACTGGGGAAACACTGAATTGTATTTACTTATCGTCTTCATAGAATTTAAACCGTAATGTAGGGCCCTAGGAAGAATGGGGATGCAATAAAGAACAAGATTGTATCCCATATTCAAATATAAAAACACCTGCTTCATTTGTTCAGTTAAGTTTTCCTCCTTTCAAAGCTTTGTTGATGTGATTATGTCTAATCACTTGCTTTCTGATGTTGCTAATTTGGTTGTAATCCTTATTAGACAGAGGCAGAGACCACACACCAGGTCCGGATAGCAGCGGGGAGTGGCCTGAGAGCTGACGTTTGGAAGGAATTCGTGAAGCGTTTTGGTAAAATTCATATCCGTGAGGCTTATGGTATGACGGAGGCCAGCATTGGCTTCCTCAACTACACTAATGAAATCGGACCCATTGGCCGTGCAGGTTATTTCAACAAGGTAAATCTTGAGTGGTTTTCTGTTCCCATGACTTTTGCTTGCATCATATCCTGACGGACACACACCCTTCTTTGGAATTCATGACAATATTTAATGCCAAATGTGTGGTTCCTTGTACACTAAAAAACACGCTAAAACGCTTAGTAGGAAATCTGAACAAATATTATAAATGGCTCCTTGTCTATGCTTTGAAGTAACTATTCTGCAAATATACCATGAACAATCACTGTCAGTCATATTGTCAACATTCATTGCTGTGTGTATTTGTTTATTCCAAGCGGAACTTGCCCTTTGACTTCTTGAAGTGTGATCCCAACACATATGAGCCAGTCCGCACAGAATCCGGAAGATGTATAAGAGCAAAGAAAGGTGTGTGTGTAGATCTTGTTTAAATGACATTATACCAGTAAAACTGCAAGGCCAGTCGGTCTTGCCGTTTTTAACGAAGACATCTATACTGTAAGCATGTCTGTGATATGATGCATCTCTGCTCTCAGTCAGATATTGGGCGGTGGTAGTGTAGTGGTTAAGGAACCTGGCTAGTGTGCTCTTGAGCAAGGCACTTAACCCTAAGTTGCTCTAGGAGAGACTGACCTTGAACAACTAATAGTTGACCAAAAAAAGTCGCTTTGGATAAAAGCGTCTGCTAAATGCATATATGTAAATGTATTGAGGCTAGTAGTATGTTATGACTCCTCTGTTTGGCCTACTATAGACTTATGTTTTCTGGCTTATAGGTCCCAGGCATAAAGTAAGGTTAACAAAGGACGGACACAGTTGATTATTGAGTAGTGGTGACTGGGCTTAAAGCAACCAGTCACTTATTGTTTGACCTCTGTGTTGTTTTGAGGGGAGACTGGCATACTGGTGGCCCCTGTCTCAGGCATGAATCCATTCCTGGGGTACGCTGGGAACAAGGAGATGTCTGAGAAGAAACTGCTCAGGAATGTCTTCCAGGAGGGGGATGTGTACTTCAACACCGGTGACCTGATGTTGCAGGACCATAAAGACTTTGTGTACTTCCGAGACCGCATTGGAGACACGTTCAGGTACACTTGATTTTCCATTCGATCACTCTGGGATATTGATGAAATGAGAACCAAAGGGTATGCTACTCTGTGTCACCTCAATGCAAGTCTGTTGACTGGTTATTATGTAATATTTTTATACTCAAACATGCCACCCACAGTAGGATTCAAGTGTTTGACGTCACAGACCACAAATTGTTGCATGGTCAGGTCGAAAATGGAGAATCTTATCCATCCCTGACCCAGGCCTTTGGGGTTTCAAAGTAACCAAAACCACTGAGCAAGACTTGCAATTTGACAGCAGAGACTCCAACAAATCCACTGCTTTAATCTGTCTTGGGATACTTTGAGGAGCCAGAATATTTTTTTTGTTTGATTTATTTTTGTTTGAGCAGCTCTAAATATAGTTAAAAAGTTTAAATTATCAGGCATTATTTTATTTGATCTCTTTGTCTAGCTCTATGGTCTGATTTTAACAGAAAATAGGGACTACTTACTTTCATGAATGCCTCTGTTATAATTTGACATATTGGAGACGGCATGTACACTGATAATTATAGGGTTCATATAAACCAGAGTACTTTTCAACTGGTCAAAAGCTGGAGAAATGTATTGCAGCATCTCAGTACAGCTGCAGAAGAGCTTAGTCTCGGTATTAATTGATAAACCAGTTAAGGGTTGCTGCACTGAAATCATTTCAGACAAAGCACCTATTTCCTTTCTGTTTCAATGCTCTTACAGACTGCTCATATTGAAATTGACTGCAATATTAAATTAGACTACAGTATAGAGGGGTTAAAATAAGATCCAGATGGCAGGACTTTTTTTTTTTTTTTTTTTTTTTTGAGGAAGCCTCTGTGTATGTGGTATAGTCATTTATCTGTATCTCTAAAGCTGAATCCTAAACCAGTCCTTCACTACACGTCTGCATATATCTTTTTGCGAGTGAAACAGATCTTTTATAGTATCCCACTCTGTGGTGTAGTAGCCCAGGAGCAGTGAGTGATTAAACAGGTGATTAAATGGTCACTGTTAAAGCTCTTCCCCCATTTATTCTTTCTTTTTCCTCTTCTTTCTCATCTCTCCTCTTCACTCTCATCTGTATCTGCTGCATCGCTTTACCTTCTCTCTCTCTCTCTCTCTCCCTCTCCCCCTCCCTCCCCCTCTTTCTCTCCCTCCCTCCCATTAACGCCCATAAATTTCCCAGGGAGGACATTTTGCATGTTGTGCCCCCCTTCTCTCCTATTGTGTGCCCCCCTCTCAACATTGCTACCATTAGCTCAATGTGACCCCCCCCACCCCTGGTCATTGTTGATCCCCTGCCTGGTCCCCCTGCTTTGGCATTCTGGCAGAGATTGATGCTCCATGCCATTCGTTACAGCCGCCAACATTCCTGTCACTTTCCAGTGTCCTTTGAGTAGCCGCTCTTTTTGTTCCCTGCTGTGGATCCATAGACTCAATACCCATATGAATAAGTCCCAGAGGAGTGCACAGAGAGAGAAATTCACCCAGAACGATCTGTGCATATTTTTTTTTGTTTTGTTTTGTTTTGGTCTGTGCTTCGCTGTTGGTGCCCTGGAGAAAGTGTTGGCTGATAGCAGGGGCAGTTCATGGAGGCCAAGAAACCAGGCCACAACACAACAGCCATTCACAAAAACCACCCAGACGCAATGACGCAGGGCCCACCCCCCTTAAAGTGCCTAAAGAGGTGTGTGTGTGTGTGTGTGCGTGCCAGCACGTCAGAGATGATCTAAAAATGCACCAATTAGAGCCTTTTAGGCTTTAGAAAAAATGATAAATACCCCCCCCCCCCCACACACACACACACACACACACACTTCCTAGTTGAAGGGCTTCCACTGGAAGCAGTTACCATGACGAGAAGATTGAAAGAGACAATAGGTTCATTAGTGAAGCCCTGCCTTTGGGTCAAAAGCTTGAGTCTAACTGAGGAGTCTTGAGGGCAGGGTCACAATGTGGCCGTTTGTCTTCCACCCGCCTGGCAGGTAGTGAGCGCTGGCGGTGTGATGCAGATATTGGGTTCCGATTGATGACGTAAGAGTACAGCACAGTCATTTGTGGTGAGGACAGGGATCTGAAGAGTGCTGCATTCAGAACTCCTCAGTTATTAAAGTTGAAGAGTTTGTGTGCTTGTAGCATGGGATTATGGATTTAGTGTAAAGTTTCTATAACACAGTTTTTAACAAAGTACAACTTAGTATTTCTTTGCAATAACAATCATGACTCATTTGAGAAGTACATTTGTATTATGCTAAATTGAAATGTCATGTGACTTATTTACCAGCTTTCTATTACATTTCTTGTGTACTTTTTACATATTCTGTTCTGAGACTCAACTTATGAAAGCCCGTTTTTCTACCAGTAGGCCACATCCACACACTCATAGTTATCAGTTACAAAGATTTTTTTGTGGTTCCTCTTTTTTACACATGGCATAGACAAGCTTTCACATCATATAGAAGCCATTCAGAACACTATGCTGACTCTTATCCAAACAGTTAATCAACAGCCAGTGGTAGACCAATAGTTATCTTCAGCCTACAAGTGTAATTATGTGTACTAATGGCAATCGGTACCAATACAATTATCGTTATTAAAAAAAGGAAATGTGTTCACATATCACATGATGTATACTAAGAGGAAAAAAGAAATCCTCATTGACACAATGTTGTTTCCTATTCTCACACTGTCTCTGTCTCTGCTTTGTACTCTTGACCTTGGTCTGTGTTCTGTGTAACTGCAAATGAATCAGGGTGGATCATGGATTGTTTCTCGTCATACACCCTCATCATACTCACTCTCACTCTCATCCCTTCATACACCCTCATCATACTCACTCTCACTCTCATCCCTTCATACACCCTCATCATACTCACTCTCACTCTCATCCCTTCATACACCCTCATCATACTCACTCTCACTCTCATCCCTTCATACACTCTCATCATACTCACTCTCACTCTCATCCCTTCATACACTCTCATCATACTCACTCTCACTCTCATCCCTTCATACACTCTCATCATACTCACTCTCACTCTCATCCCTTCATACACTCTCATCATACTCACTCTCACTCTCATCCCTTCATACACTCTCATCATACTCACTCTCACTCTCATCCCTTCATACACTCTCATCATACTCACTCTCACTCTCATCCCTTCATACACTCTCATCATACTCACTCTCACTCTCATCCCTTCATACACTCTCATCATACTCACTCTCACTCTCATCCCTTCATACACTCTCATCATACTCACTCTCACTCTCATCCCTTCATACACTCTCATCATACTCACTCTCACTCTCATCCCTTCATACACTCTCATCATACTCACTCTCACTCTCATCCCTTCATACACTCTCATCATACTCACTCTCACTCTCATCCCTTCATACACTCTCATCATACTCACTCTCACTCTCATCCCTTCATACACTCTCATCATACTCACTCTCACTCTCATCCCTTCATACACTCATCCTAACTCTCACTCTCATCCCTTCATACACCCTCATCATACTCACTCTCACTCTCATCCCTTCATACACTCTCATCATACTCACTCTCACTCTCATCCCTTCATACACCCTCATCATACTCACTCTCACTCTCATCCCTTCATACACTCTCATCATACTCACTCTCACTCTCATCCCTTCATACACTCCCTAAAGAGGAGCAAAACACTGTTGCACTCAGCCAAAGACGTCTCTTCTTATGCTGCCGTTTCCTCCCTCTAACCCTGATCTTCAGCGCCCTCTGCTGTTGGTGAAGGATACAGAACAAGTGGATGGGCAGCCAAGCATAAGATCTCTATTAAACATTGGAAACAGGGAAGCTGTGGGTTTCAAACAGGGTGATGGTGCCAACCATATCAGAGGAAATGATCAGTTTATGGTTTAGTTCTGCTAAGAAAATAGAAGCATGTCTCGTAAAAGAATTGTGCAACATCAGAAATTGTTCCTGCAACAATAAAGTTTACTATTGTAAAACATAGCCATGTAAGATCAGGAAGGATTGAATGTTCTTGTGAACCAGTGTGGGCTGGATGGACTATTCATGTGTTTCCCCCAGGTGGAAAAGTGAGAACGTCGCTACAACCGAAGTGTCTGAGATCCTGGGAGGTCTGGACTTTGTGCAGGATGTGAATGTCTACGGGGTGTCAGTGCCAGGTATGTTAAAGAAGTGTCTTAAGTGTATTATAAGTGTTTTATTGTTTTTAAAACTGTTCTTTTAAAGATTGGTAACCAAAATATCTTCTGCTCTTTTGTTTGCTCAACAGAATTGAATTCTAAATTCATCTGTTTATTAACTCTCTGAATGCACTATTATTGTTGAATTGTGAAGCCGTCATGCACGGCCCAGTGTAACAGAATAGCATTGAACTCATAAAAGAACAAATTCAAAATTGCTCTGAAATTAAAACCACTTGGAGTAAACATTTTCAGCAAAACACTTTTCCAGTCTTGTGCATTGCAGCAAAGGTTTTAACATAAAAATTCACCTTCAACAGTAACCGATAAAATAGAGTATGGAGAAGAACTCATGTTTTCATTTTTTTCCTCCATAACAGGATATGAAGGAAGAGCAGGTATGGCTGCCATTGTCCTGAAGCCTGACCAAGAACTGGATGGTACAAAATTTTACAACCATTTGGTCCAGAATCTTCCAGCATATGCATGGCCATGGTTTCTTAGACTGGAGGTAAACTCACATACTGAATTTTGCTTTGCAGGGTGTGTGAGAGAGAGTGGTTATGCGATGCTTAGTTGCTGTTACTTCTGTGCACAAGTTAGTTAATAGCAATTAGCCAGCTATGTAATGGTTTCACTTCTTTTTGATGGACTTTGATAGTCCTTTCAGTTGCTGGTCTAACTCTGTATAAAGTTCTCCAAAGTGTTTTCAGTTTAGTTGAAGTGAAGTAGAAGTTTATGTGGAGGTGTTGCACCATAAGCAATCCTGAGGGGATCACATCCTCATCTCTTTTCTGTTCCCCTGCCATTCTCAGACAACCATAGATGTCACAGAGACGTTCAAACAGCAGAAGGGGAAATTGGTTCAGGAGGGATTTAGTCCCGAGGCTGTCCAGGATCCACTCTACTTCCTCGATGTGTCTCAGAAGGACTACATTCCTCTCACTAAAGCTGTGTTTGATGACATCCTGTCAGGCAAGATACGATTGTAGCTAGTAGGACATGAAAGTGATGCCAGACAAAGAGACATTCCTCAGCCCGCCGCAGTCAAGTGCTAATTTTAGTCACCTTTTCACAGACAGAGGGCAGTATTTTCACTGTATTTATTGCTCATTTTGAGAGTGGTGTAACAAGTGACATGAGTAGAGATGAATATTTTTGGTTAAAAATGATTTCTGTGCAACATTGTAAACAACTAGTTTTTTAAACTTTTTTTTTAAACTGTAGATATGTCACACAGACATGCCGACATGCATGCGCTTTGAACTGACTGAGTGTTGACCCACTCATGGCTTTTACCTTTTTGAAGACGTTTTGAATTATTTTGATTCAAATGAGTTTTTTGCTCACATAGCGACAGTGATGTGTTCTGAATGAGTGCATGCCTTCATGAACACATTCCACACTCAACATTTTACAGACACATTGGATGATCTGTTTGATAATCTGCACTGAATTCAAATCCTCAGACTCCTGTGCACCACACCAGATACATTTGAGTAAAATGCTATTCAGCATTTTAAAAATTGCATGCAAGTCCATTCTTATGCTGTGTGTTGTGATTATGTATATGTAGCACATAGCATTGCTTAATATAGAATCTTAAAAACTAGTAGACTACAAACACAAAGTTGAGATTAAGGTGTTTTAAAAATATCACATATGCATAATAAGATGCTGGTTTAGACTTGTATATCAAAGAATGTTAGTTACTCAAAAACTTTCTTGCCAATGCCTTTAGAGATGAGAATAGTTACATACAAGTAAATAGTTACGAACAAAAACTTGTGTAACATGTATACATTTACTGGTGAAAAAACTTAATATGGACCCCTCTTTTGTTTGGAATAGTTGTAAGAAGAGGATATCGTCTTTAAATACAGACAATGATCCCACAGTTTTGGTATGGCATTTTTATACCTTACAGAGGGAAAGGTATGGAGCTCAGAGTATGTAAAGGTACTGACAGAAATGTGCTGCCCATGCATGACCATGATCTTGACTAGCCCTGTATATTGGACATGGTGCAGTTAGACGGTGGATCTATCGGCAACAACATTTATGCTGTTTAAACATTGTAAAAATACAAAAGTAATCTTGACAGTACCAAATACTCATGGGTAGCCAAGTTAAAGCTGTTGCTTTCAACTGCCTGGGTGTCATTTAAAGAGCACAAAATCATACAACTTTGTGTAAAAGACCCAAAGTGTAGCCTTCTGGTCATAGGAGAAAATTGTTGTCAGCAAGGACAAGTGAAATGGACGCATTCTATGTGATAATATATTTACTTGTAAATGATGTTTAATGTGATATCTATTCAAATACAGCTTGTCTAAAGATATTGTTGTGCTCTTTTTACTTTTCTATGTGCTGTTCTATGGAATTTGTGCAATGTTCACCTTTTGTATCTGCGTTTGGTGAAGATGTGTTTTTATACATTAGCCTTGATTTACGAGGCATTTGTGTTTCAGGGCAAATGCTCAACCGCTTTTTTGTTTTGTTTTGTTTTAGGAAAAAAAGACGGTGTATAATAAAATATTATTGATCGTTAAATAGTACATAGTTGAGGCCTACTACCGTGCATTTCCCGCTTATGTCCACTAGGGGTCAGATAAGAACTCTATTTTCATAGTAGACTGTGTGCTTAATGGAGGGGTGAAATGAGAGGGTGGGGGAAGGCTTATAAAATGTTTATAATTATAAACATGTTTTATTTGACGTGTTGTAATAATATATACCACTTCCCGTTGCCTTTCTAATTAAGAGATGGTAAGGATGTAGCTCAAATGCTTCATTCAGTGAACAAGTTCAGTTTAGCACAGGATGCAGCCTTTCCCGAATGTTTGAAGACCAGTTTTCACAAACATGCCAGAAGGGTGGCAAAGTATCTTAAGGGCAAATTACACATTCCATTTTACACACAGCAAGAGCAATGTATGGGTGGATGAATTCAGCAGTTTGAACCGGATTTACCCTCAGACGACCACCCACAAGGTTTTATGTTTTGCCTTATTTTTCTACATCACGGAATTGTTATTAATTCTTAAAAATTGTTTGTCCAATGCACCTGGCGACCAGCCTTGTCTAATTCTTTACTTAATAAGGGTCAGGTAAGTTGACCCAACATGCGGTGCGACAAAAAAACGCCATATCTGCCGCTTAAAGGACAGGTCAAAAGCACGTCACTCAATCGGGGGGTATACATAAACATGTCAGACACGTGTAGAAAATTCTCCAGGGCCCAGTGAGCTGCAAAGAGGCATTTGACCAGCCGTCAACATAGCCTGTAAGTGCAGTTTGGACGCTGCTGGCTGCTGCTACTTGCGCACCATCTGACACGAGGAGCACACGCACAACCACTGGAGCCTCTTCTCCACGCACTGTGCAGCCACTGCGTTTGAACCAACGCACTTTTTCTGCTCGTGTGTCTAGTGTTTCTTTGAATCTCCCCTCTCTGGATACTTAGACTTGCTGCTTGCCATGTCTGGATGGGCATTTCTTTGACGAAGGCAATGCAAATTTTATGTTTGTCATTGTTTGCTTATTACGTCTTGTGTTCCTAAACCTTGTTACGTGGGAATTTATTGAAAAAGATGATCTTTTTCTAGCCAGTTGAAAGTTTATCGGATCGGTTAGTAGTAAGTTAAACATTGATCTGTTTGAGTTTTTAAACAAATATTCATAATGTGCATGAAGCGGACCATGGCATTCGTGATTGGATATGTGAGTTTATTGGGCATTCTGGTGAATACTGCAATGGGACAGATTCCTGAAAATCACGGGAGGACTCAATACGATGGCTCTGCAGCAAGCAGCAGGGTACGCAGACGTGGAAAACAAGATGCGCTAACGGGGTAAGTTTGGGTGAAGTTTTTCAGATAAAGTTCTGAATTTTAAGAGACTAAGCAGGGAATCCATTGTCTGTAGAGTAGAACGTAAATGAAAGACTCTTTCTGCTGTTTTGCGATTTAGAAGTGACTTTTATTCTGTGTTTGTCGCCACATCTGTGCTCACTAATATTAATGTAGATAATGTATCTGACGAACAACACCTGATAAGATAAACAGGAGAAAAGACATTGAAAGGTAAATTTATATGCATTTAGATGGTCATGCATTTGCAGTGACATTGTTTGGGACTGCTCAGGTCTCCGGGAATTTTATTATTAACAGTTATTTATATTATTTATTTATTACGCTGCTGGCCAGCACTCAGCCATGTAAGTAGAAACACTTGCCTGTCCCCTGTTGCATGCTTTCACTTGTTTGTGTTGACCTCGCATAAAAGACAGTACCTCGATGCTGCCAATAAATTACTCTTGCTAGCCAACCTCAAGGCTATTCCTATGCTGATGTGGCCCATCATAACCTGCACAGCATATCCTAACTGTTTTACAGACCAAATGTGTGTGGATCTCGTTTCCATTCCTATTGCTGTCCAGGCTGGAAAACTTTGCCAGGGGGCAATCAGTGCATCGTGCGTAAGTAATGCACCAGATGTCTATGACAATTTCTTCATGAGTTGGTCAGTGGGACAGACAGTAGGTACATTGTATGTCACCTTGGCGCACAGCTAATTGCCATAGCTATTTTTGACTAAAAGCTAAAAATAGTGTTAGACGTACAATTAAATTTACATTCATTAATTTAACTGACTTCAATGACTTTCAAGCTGTTTAAATAGAGGACCTTAGATAGAAATACAACATAATAATTAACATGTTGTAACCTTGTGCAGGTACATGGATATACTTTGGATTACTAGAAAGTCTACTGTCTCCCCCAGTTGGGTCCACAAAGGTTACCTGGCTGCCACTGTATCATGCTATGTTGTAGCTATATGCTACAACAGTTGAAGTGTGGTTGTGGCTTTAATCCGAATAGCCCACACGTTATCTGCACAGCTGTCAATGCTGACACATGTTCTGTGTTTGATGTTGGTTTGTCCCCTTATCCTCCAGCCATATGCCGCAACAGCTGTGGAGATGGTTTCTGCTCACGCCCCAACATGTGCACTTGTCCGAGTGGTCACATTGCCCCAACCTGTGGGATCAAATCCTGTAAGTCTTCTTCTTAAGTGAACCCAGGAAAAAAAAAACAAAAAAAAAAAAACAAAAAACAAAAAAAAAACAAATAAAAAAACAGTTTTCCTAAGCCACAGAAACTTATGACTTTTATCCCCCAAGAGTCATTTCACTGGAATCCCCTTAGTTAGAAAATGGGAAATGAATACTGTGTTGACTCAACAGAACATCATCCAAACCAACAAAAAAGTGCTAAGCTTTGCATTCTGTGGTGATGAGGATTGTACCTCTTGAACAGGGCCCATCCCTGTTTGAAATTGCTTGAATCCTCGTCTTGTGTTTGTTCAGTTTGTTATATGTTTCCCACAAGGTGCACCATTAGCGCTCATGTTACATGTCTGTTGCTGATGGCCTGTATAGTTAGTTGACATTCCTTGCTGTCTGTTCAGCTCAGCAGTGCAGTATCAGGTGTATGAATGGCGGAGCCTGTGCGGAGGACCACTGCCAGTGCCCCAAGGGCTACACGGGAACCCACTGTGGACAGCGTAAGTAAAGCATCCCTCCATTTTGCACCGCCCTCAATGTGGATTCACAACATCAGAAGAGTCTGTAAAGTTAAAGTAGAAGTAGAAGTAGGACATCTGACAACATTTAGTCGACAACATCTATAGACACCTCGCTACAGGTGTGTGGGCGTGTCGCCGTGGTAATGTCGCTGACAACTGACAGGTGATCTGGGTTTGATTTCTGAATCCGTTGTTGCAAATCTATGTTGCCTCAGATAGAGGTGTCTGCCAAGTACAGTATGCATCATCTTTATCTGCATCAGTCTTACAGGTGGCTTAGATTGATCTGTCAGGAAGCCCTTCAGTTTCAAGATGAAACCTGCAGAACTAGACTAAACATTTCATACGCTGTCCATTTGTAATGGTCAAAGTTTTTTGTCTCTGGAAGCTATCTGTCTTACAGGTGGTGTCCATCCATCTTGGGCATACTGCATATACTGTATAAAGTATATTTTTCCATTCATTATAGCTGGAGATTCACTCTTCAAATGTTCCAATACCCCTAAAACTTTCCATCATGCCATAACCCCCAATAGAACCCTTAGGATGGGGTCGTGACTTGTGAGTCTCCCATGAAGACGAAGGCCTTTGCCTTCGTCAGGGGTCTTGCCCTGCCATAAAGCGCAGGGGCCCGTAATTCTCAGCGCCTCTCGACTTTCCGCGGGGGCCCTCAGCCCCGACGGTCTCCCATCCCCCACCTCCCTCTATCTGATCTGCGTCTCTTAGGCATCCTTTGGTCACCTGGAAGTCTCTTATGGGCCAAAGAACCAGGAGGCTCGAGGAGGCATAAATCATCGGCAAATTGCAGTTTACCATGCAGCAGGATGACAGTGATGATAAGTGAAAGAGAGAGAGGGAGGTAGAGAGAGAAACAGGGTGAGAATGGGGGGATGGGCTGTGGTTGGAATAAGAGGTTGAGAATTGGACAGACATGCAAATGTCCAAAACAAATAAAAATCTCTCCTGCTGGCGCTCTGCAAGTCAGAGCCGCTTTGATTTATTGTCTCAAAAACCAAAGCGTCTTAGCACTGAACGGAAAAGGCTGAGGATGGGAGCCTGAGACCGAGCCCTTTTTGAAAGATCCAATCTGCCTGTTGAAGGAACTTGTGAACCTCTGGTGGAGTGGAAGAACTGGATGTAATGACCTTTTAATCACTTAAACGGCTTGAGGATCTTCTGCCATGTTGGCAGTTGACATGACCCCATACGATGAGCTGTTTTCTCCAAATGAGTGTAATGGAGATTGCAGTTCTCAATTAAAAAATGAGTTCCTTCCCTGCCCTAAATATCCATTTCCTAAGAAATGCTCATACACCATCAATCTCTGAGCGGATGGCATTGCGATTTCTATTTAAATCTCTAGATTACAAAATATTTACTCACAAATGATGTTTGACTGATATTTTCCTGTGTTAAAACATTGTTAGTGATTGTATATTTGTTTGTATCGTCGACCGTGTGCGTTGCTTCAATGCCTAGTGTTCTCTGTTGTCTCGGTCTCTCTGTGTGAGTCTAACAGGCTTGTGTCTGGGCCTTGTGTTCCTTTCCAGCCGTCTGCGAGCAACAGTGCCAGAATGGTGGGCGCTGTATCGGACCCAACCGGTGTGCCTGCGTCTACGGCTTTACTGGGCCCCGGTGTGAGAGAGGTAAGGGAGAAGCCCCATGTGGAAAGTCTGTCTCACTGTTATGTCTGTGAAGAGCATAGAGTGTGTGTGTGTGTGTGTGTGTGTGTGGTGGGGCGGGGGGTGCTTTTGGGGAGAGTGGGCTTCTGCTCTCGCTTTGCTGTTGCCTGGCCCATGTCACGTTGTACTGCCGACTGCCTGCCAGTCCCTCACTGTATCTTCATGGAGGAAGTGACTAACCCAGAGAAGGAGGAGGGGGCTGGGGGGGACGAAAGGAGGCAGAGAAGGAGAAAAAAAAGAAAGGGATCACAGGATAGGGAGAGAAGAGAAAGAGAGATGTTAAGAAGGCGGGAGCAAGTCTCTCTGTTTCTCTCTCTTGTCCACACACACACACACACACACGCGCGCAGTCACATACACGCAGAGACAGGGAGAGAAATGGAGACGGGGCCACGTGATAAAAGAGCCTCTTCCATTTCCTTTCATTTTCAAAACATGTGCATGGGACTGTGACCATCTGTACCTCTGTACCTGCTCCAAAGCTCTTGCTCATGGAGCCACCCAGTAACCTGGTGGACCAGAGTTTCACTTCGCTTTGGTTTGTGTAGTCTAGCTACACTCAATAGGCATACGTTTACTTGCTGGTGGGTGGATACTTTCTGAGAATTTTAAAACTATTGGTTCTGCCTGTAATCTCTGTGTGCTGAATGGATGTTTAAAGAATAAGTGACAGAAACTGAAGCGTTAGGAGGACTCCCTGATGTAGTATTGTAGCAAGATACAATATTGAGCAGAGGTACTAAGGCAGGGAGATCTGCATGTTAACTTTTTATTGACAATTGGTGATCATTTACCAATCAGAAACAGAGGCTTTAGTGTTTTGATTTAGGTCAGATATTCTGATTGAAATTATGTCAGATTTTTTTGTATTTGGTCACCACTCAATGTGTCCTTGAATGTATTCTTCAATTGTTTTAGTGGTCTAGGGGAACATAGGGAGGCTCTTGGTGCTTGATGAATTTGTAACTCACAACCCACCTGCACGGACAAGCAAAAATCTCTCGGCGTACACACACCTCCATCCACTTTCTCTGCTAGGCAGTCTTTTCACAAATCCACCCAGCCCCTTACTACAACCTCAGTATCACTGGCTCAAATGGACACACGCACACACATGCACAGCAGTCCCAGGTGTGGCCTGCTGCTGCTGGGATCTGTGTCAGCCGCTGCCTAATTTATACCTCAGACACTCCTCCAGTGGCCCTCTGGGGCTCCTCTGGGAAAGATATCAGACAGCAGACACACATGCACACACACACACCACACCACAGGGAGATGAATCAATAATCTCTTGCTTCCAAGTGAAGTGGGATGATTGCATGTAGGTGTGTGAAGAGGGTTATCTAGTTTCACACTACTTGTCTGATGAAACAAGCTGTAATGTGTATACAAAGGGGTGGATTGGTCATGATCTGACATGACTATTCCCATGTGATTGTTTGAAGCAGTCTTGGGTCAATACAGTGGCTGATTTGTCCAAATGGATGGCTATAGTTAGACATATGTGACTGAGTTGCCTCTGGCAACTAAGGAATATACTGTAACAAGCTCATGGCTGGTAACAGCAGTATGAGTAAGGTCAGTTTCGGGACCCTTACATAAAGTTCTTGCCCCCTTCCAACCCCTGGATGTCACCTGTTTGCTCATACACTTCACTTTCATTCTCCCTTGTTACTGTTGCCATTTGGTCTGTTTTGGGTTGGACTGCTCTGTCATAAGCTCACTTTTTAAATACAGGGGCCAAATCATCTGACAGCTTGATTTAGAGGTCTTGAACAGGTAGTTTTGGAAAAAAGGAAGAGAAAAAAACTACTGGAAAGGCCTTGAAAAAGTAAACGTTTCCCTCCAACTGTCACCGAAGCCCCTCTCTAATCAGAACGGACAGGGGGAGAAGAGGAATGTGTTTTAAGTCACTAAGTCCAGCTGATTCAATCACCACTTTCAAGGGCAACGTATGTTTTGACTTGAGACCAGCTTTCTGACAGCTGTGTGTCTTGACGTGTCATTGAGAGGGTCCCCAGTTGGTTGCACAGCAGAAGAAATTGCTTTGTCACTAGTGGAAGACCCGCTGAAGACCTTACTAGTGGAAGACCTGCTGACGTGGGTGATCCAGGGGAGTGGGCTTGTGCTGTGACAGGCTGTAATCTTTTTAAGAAGATGTTGGTTCCTGTGTACAAAGACCTTGGAGTTTTACTGTCAGCGTGCCCTTTCCTGTTGCGTGTTGGCATGGGAACAAAACTGTTTTTTGTCGGAAATGTCTTGTCATGTAACAAAGCTCTTCATTTTGTGCGGTTGAGATGTATCAATCAAAGTTTGCTTTTAATTTCCAGTGCTCTTTTAACTTCGGGGAATATTCCCAATTAGCAAATGTTTGGCACCACAGGCATATTCAGCCACTTCCTGAAATCACTACATTTAAAACCACGAGGCTTGTTGTCTGTAAGTGAAATTTCCATCAATGTTGAAGATAAATTAGCAAATCAAAGGCAGTCAGTGTTTCCATCTTGCTGTTGAAAAAGGTTAGTGGAGGCGATGGAGTAGGATGGATTGCCATGGAGGAAGGGTCGGGAGGGGGGGAGGAGTCGCTCGCCTTATGAGTGCATCACGAGCCGAAAAACATACGGCTGGTCGGTAATGTGGAACACATGTGTAACGTGCCTGGTCGTGAGCCGTGAGACACAATCCAGAGGGTCTATCCGTGTGGAGGAAAGATAGAAGAGTGGAGTGCAGCAGAGTTGCCGGGGTAGAGTAGGCCAGCCGACCAGCCGGCCGGCCAGCTAGCTAGCCAGCGCTCAGGGCTTTGGACGGCCCAGACTCATTTCCTCCCCAGCCTCTGCCCACTGCAGGGCCCTGCTCCTCTTGATGGCCTCTCTAGATGGAGATCGGATTGAGGTGCTGATGGCATCTCATGCTGCGTAGCTCTTTTTTTGAGAACTCTTGTCAAGTGTCAGTTATGTATACAGACAATATTTTTGTGCTAATCCCACACAGTTCATATGAGGTGAGATTTTATCCAAAGCAACTTACAATTTTCAGGCTACTAGCATGGTACTGAGGTTAAAGGTCTCCATTATTGAATTGTTTTTCCCATCCCCATTTACAGGCATGGAGTGTATTTATGTAGCATGGGTAAAAACAGACAGACCTGTCAGGGCATTTCATTGTTTGTCTTAGCCTGGGAACCTGGACACACCACTTAGAAATTTGAATTTGCTCTGCAGGTCTGTTTGGCAATGAGCCATTGGAGCTCATTATATATGCAGCCAAAATCTTAGGAACCAATCATAACCACTTGTCAGCTTATTTCCAATTTGCCAAAAATCCAAGAATCAATCACAATTGATCATTCTGCATGGGGTGGGCATTATATGATTCACAAAATGAATTACTGCCTATAGTTACCTATGGATACATATGAAACATATTACTGTATTTCCCTTCAATTAAGTGAACAACTGCAATTAGTCTAAAACTGTTGTCTAGGCTACAAGCATGATGTGTTTGGTAAGAGTGTAATTCTTCAGTTTAACTTCAAATTTCATGATGTTTATGCCTCTGTAATGCAAAGTCAATCATTCGTTGCCATACCTTACATCTTCATTGACATTGGTCTGGCTTTGTTTGTCTGGAAATTATCCCAGTGGAGTTGACTTCAAACTCACCAATCACAGTTGATGTTGCTATCGCCTACGCTGATGATTTCAGTTTTGAATTACATTAACTTTTATTGCCTTACAAGAAAGGATTGCATTGCACTTTGGATTGCATTTAGGTAGAATTAAATCATGATTAATAAATAAATGTAATAAATGTAGATTAATATATGCCTTGAATCTGAAGGTAAACCAGGGATTTACATTCCAGTTCTCTATGTAGAATAAGTCTGGTGTTACTGAGGCTGGTATTTCCTGTTATTAGCAAGCATTGGTCAGCACTGGATAGATGTGATCTACTGTCAGTGTCCAAGTAGTAATCATTATGTTCTGCGTCTCTCAGGCTAAATGATGTTTTATACACTGATGTTCCACTGGTGATATGATTGTGTGAGCTGAGTTTCAACATACTCTACTGTGTGCTTTATATCTTGGCGACAGAGACTTCAGCGTCTTTAAACCAGTCACAAAAATGTTCTTTTAACTAATACAGCACATCGACCCAGTTTATGCAAACTGTGTCTGTGACTTTACCAAGTGATATTTATAGCTGATCAAAGTAACACAGAAAGGGTGTGTTGTTGATTGCAGGCTTTACAATTTATCTTAAGTAGCAGTTAGACTTCAGTGTGATACAGTGTGATGACCGTGAAGCCTTTGCAATTCATTGCTCTTTTGCTAGAACAGATGGAAATTAAATTAAAGGCAAATGTCTGTTGGCCTTGATACAAAAGCCTCTCTAAGAGCAGTGTAGTGTTTACACCAAACATAGGGATAATGCGGGTGGGGTCCTTTACTGATGTGATGAAATGATCCCTCTGTTTGTCATGAATCTGAAGACGATGTTGCTTGAATTTATGTGAAAAGCAAACTGTGAGTCTTGTGAGTATAACACAATCCTAAACAGTGGTGGAAATAGCAAATGATTGCACTTTCGGAGCTCCAAGCGAGTCATGTTATCTGAATTAAGGTCAACTTGTAGTTGGATCAGACAAATTATTTGTACTTGTGTGTCAAGATGGGTTGTCTCACATGTCTGTGATGGACTGATAATGGTGTGGCTCTCTCTTTTGGCTTTGGTTTTGCTATCTCATAACCCTAACCCTGAGGGAAATGTATTGGAGATCCATACCAACTCCACCCAGGCATAGATTTTCTCAAAAGCAGTCTTGTTCCATTGGCGGGGCTTTTCTCTTGCCTATGTAATTACTGTGTTTAGACAGTGTCAACTTCACTTCAGATGACATCCAGCATGTGCTGATCCAAAACAATGATTCAGAATTGCTCTCTGATTAACTACCTATTATTGGTGTTTGGCTTCTTGTGTTTCACTAGGGAAACTTCCCTGCTAGTGTTTCGACTGTAAAACTGGTGACTTATCTGAGAAATCCACTGTGTATGTCTGGTGTATACTTAAAATTTTGATATCTCTTTTTAAATATACATAGATAATGTTGATATTTAAGCAATAGTTCAGAGTAATTCCAATCATAGCCCTGCTATACGGGCTTGCTGAATGCTGTCGGTAGGAAGGAGAATGACAGAATTTTGTACAAAATAGACCAAATAGCAAACACGCATCTTAAGCATACTGAATACCATCATAATCCCACTTTCACTTTCATTGACTACGGTACCATTCAGTTAGCTTTAGCTGCTGGTTCGCTATTTGGTCTATGTTGTTCCAAATTCTCTATGGTTGGAATTATGCCGAACTATTGCTATAAGTCCCATTCAGTCTTTTTATAGCAATGGCTCTACTGATTGACATGAGCTTTGACATACAGTAATATACACTAGTTCCTCATGCCACTTTGAATGTAGACTTTGCTGAGTTACTGTTTTCTTCAACATCACAGCAGTGGTTCCATAAACATTTATGTAGCATTAGCCATGGGTGTCTGACACTGTGATATCAGGCCTGAGAAATACTAACTTATTTTAATGAATGAAAAAACTGAGCAAAGTGAAGGAGTTGAAAGCAAACATAGATTTATAGTGATTCCCACCTCTTGTCTTTGAGTGTCAGTTTTGTGCATACATTCAATAACCAGTTCCCAAAACCAAATATTGAACCAAATCATTCCATGGAAACGTTACATAATCGCTGGAGGTATGCTTTGAAAGCATATGCCGCACAATTTTTTATGTACCCTCACCTAGTGTTGTATGAAACAATATTGACAGTGGTCCTTGATGTAGGCCACAAAAGTGTGCCTCTCAGGGATTGAAATCCTTTCAGTGTTAACTTTTCATCTACAGCATTCCTTTTTCCTATTAAGGGCTCTTAAGAGCTTTAGGGTTGAACTCCAAAGTCTGGACAGTAATAATGAACAGGGTTTCAGGGATATGATCCCATGCATCTCATTCTCTGCTGTATTAGCGACAAGGCCATAGAGCAGCCTACTTTGCCAGGGGTATTGTGGAATATTAGTCGTATGATGTATCTTTAAATAGCCACTTGGGTCATGGTCAAAGAGGACAGGATTTGATTACTGAAGCTGAACGATCATGACTACAGATGGCTTTTGGGCAATGTGTCCCCGCCCTTGTAACACAGATGCATAACTTTGGAGGAAGTGCAGAAAGGCTGACATTGACTTAGCACTGGATGCATATCTTAAAGCTCCCTTGCTAAGATTACCTCTGAGTTGCTTCTATGATTAAACAACCATTGCTGGAATTGCTTAATGGAATGCCTTATCCTAAACATTGTTGCATTTAGCATTAGCATTTGTGTTTTTCTAGTATTCTGTCACTTTCACTGTGTCTGTGTCAATACTGTTAGCCTAACTACAGTTTGTTCTCTGCTAATCCCCTTGAATCTTTAGTCCCTATCTTCCTTCGTTCATGGAAGAGCTCACATCCTGTCCCGACCCTCACGTTGATGTGCACCACTGATCGTGGGGTCTCTGAGCGTCTTCTGTAAATGTTTATAACCCAGTTTTAAAAGCAGTCGCTGAGAGCGACACAGACGGCTGTGCCTCTCTGCAGCTGTATTTACCGTTTGCTTAGCAATTTACAACAGTCACCCGCAGATGTGCGCGCTTTCTGCGAGGCTAGCTCTTTATGAGGGTTTACTCGCTGAGGCCGCAGGGATGATCTACTCAAGGAGCGAAGCTCAGTTTGCCGTGGTAGGGATGGGGGTGTGGGAGGTGGGGTGGTGAGGGAAGGGATTCCGCTATCCAAGCAAAGAGCCAGTCCAAAGGGGAGGGGGTATCCCTGGGTCCCAGGAATGGCGGGAATGATTTTTCAACTGCGAGCAATAACGCTCGTCACCATGCTAAATCCGACTGCTTACATGCTTATTTAGAGTTTCATGATGTGTTTGTGGTGCTCTTCCCAGACTGCAGCCAGAGGCTTTTAAGTCAAATATTTATTCACTGAAGTGGATAGTCGGTGTTTGAAGGTCTCTTTTTGAGCAAGACATTCATGTGAAGTGTTTTGCTAGAAAATTGACTTCACATGCTGGCTCTCTTGTTTTGTTTGTGTTACTAAGATATGAAAATTGGCTTTTAAATGACATCTTGTCTGATTTTGGGAGTCAGGATTTCTCTGTCTCATCTGAATTTATTTAGCCTGGCGAAAGCACAACACAATCACTCTTAGGGCTATCTCTCAGTTGTAATCAATCCATTATCAAATACTGGAAATTGTTCACTTCATTTTCAATTCAAACATTTTGGATGCCAAAATTTGATATTTCCTTTTAGCAGAGTGTCTTGCATCAGTTGAACGTGCTTTAAAAGGGTCCTCTCATTATGCTCCCAATTCTAAGTTTAGTTCAGTCATGAATTGCGAGTTTCAGACATAATGAAAAATCAATCAAAATGTGACGCTTAAAATCCAGATGAATTCCAGTGTTATGTCCATCCACTTACCCGCAGCTTCTGAATCTGTTTCCTTAGACTACCGCACAGGCCCCTGCTTTACCCAGGTCAACAACCAGATGTGCCAAGGCCAGGTCAGTGGTATTGTCTGCACCAAGACGCTGTGTTGTGCCACCGTGGGCCGAGCCTGGGGCCACCCATGTGAGATGTGCCCAGCCCAGCCTCAACCCTGCCGCCGTGGGTTCATCCCCAACATCCGCACAGGGGCATGCCAGGGTAGGTGGCACTAACTCCTTTCCCATGTGGTTGCAATACATTCTGATTATTTTGATTCTGTAATGATCTTTCAAGAATTAAATCACAAACCAGTTTATTTACACACAACGTTTGTAGCCCTAACTCAGAAGGATCATATCTGTATGTATGTATGTATGTATGTGTATAAATATGTATATATATTATATATCTTGCCCTAATATTTCTTACAAAGGCAAAATAATGCAGTAAAATGTATTTGCAAAATTTTGCATACTAAAGTCTTTTGCTTCTAAGCTTTTTGCTGTATGGACCCATGTGACCTAGCCAGGCTAGCGCATCACATTTTGCTACAGCACAGTCAGGGATCTCTCCATTAGCTTAGGTTTCCTTCCAACTATTTTTTGGCAGGGCAATTAGCTCTGGCATGCCAATATTTTTAAAAGTTCACAGAAAATATCTGCCCAGAAACGTCAGTTGAGGGATTCCAGACACTTTGCACAAAGTGAAAAGACTCGAAAGTGTTTGCCTGTGCCTGGTATGACCTGTCCTGTAACTATGTAAGAGGTGTAAGCCAACAATCAACAGAGATAGATTCTGATTGGCAAGGGCAGTTCTGATTGGAAGGCTTATGTGAATTCATGTGATCCTTTTCCAACTTTCCGAAATACTTTGCCTTATTCAGGCTGTGTAGCCTCTCAATGTGACACAAATATTTTTCAAAACTGTTATCCACAGTGAATTTTTCTGATGCTACACTCTCATGAAAAACAGCAGCTCTTATGCCCAGTGGCAGTGTATTAAAGAAAGAATAACAGGTCCTCAGTGCATATTGAATAACTTGAACATAAATCACATTACAACATTTTCTGCACAGCAGTTTAGCACAAATTGAATAAACACACACTCCGTCACAATGCCTTACCTCTCAATTGTTGGATGTTTTTGTGTGGCGACTGAGGGATATAGTAGACAACTGCCCATCCACCCCCATCTTCCTGGTGGATGCTTCAGTAGCTGTATTTGTCCTCCGCGACCCTGTGGCGTTTACTCTCATCCTGTATGCATTCCCCATGCTGGAGCCAGAAGGAGAGGAAGTGAGAGAGAGGGGGAAAGATTCAAAGAGGGGGCATGATAATTCAGCCACTCTGCTCCGCTCCCAGACTCAAGCCGAGCTCCAGCTCCAGACGAAAGGGGAAGTGGAGCAGACGTCCATCCCGGTGCCATCAGAAGTGTCTCGAAATCAGGGATCAGAGCTGCGAGGCCGAGAATGGGGGGCGGAGGGCGAGAGAAAACACTGTGAGACCTGGCGGGTAGGCTGTCGGGCGGGCAGCCTGCTCCCTTTTCCTGTGAAGGAGATGTGGAATTTGTGTTTCATACACGGCTGGTGTAGATGTGTGGACCTGTGCCTATGGGCTGGCCGAGGAAACCTGAAGTGTGTCTGGACTGTCAGGGCCTCTCATGGCAGAGACATGCTGATTTCCCTGACTGCTGTGATGCCAAGTAGAAGAGGAGGAAGAAGAAAGGAGGGGAGGGGGATTATTTTATTGCCTCTTCTTGGGTATGCAGGAGGATGGGATTAAACAAAGCAGCCATTTGTTTTGCATCTCAGCAAAACTGTTTTGTCGAAGACAAAGGAGAGGATCACACAAGCCACACAAGTCCAGCTAACACAACAAGATTGAGAGAATGTCCCACAACAACCTCTTACAAAACAGAATCACCCACAGTAATGAGGCAAAATATTTAAATTGATTGAAAAAATACAAATTACATCTGTACAGTCTTACAAAGCTAAAATACTCAGGCTCAACATTTTTGTAAACATTGATATTCATAAACATCTGATTGGGGGAAAGATGTAATGGGGTGGTTTCACACAAATCCTCTGAGTCACAGTTAAAACTGGCCTTCCCTCTCGTCATGGGCAGATTAGATGCTTGAGAATGGTATGAGTGAGTTCCCCTACATCCTCCTTTGATCTTTCATCACTGACGTGTGTGTGTGTGGTAAGGGGTGGGATTGTCAGAGGTCCATATTTTTCAGGCATCACAGCTCTCTTCAAAGTTGTGAATGCATGCCTAAATATTATTTTTACAATCGAACTGGAAGAATTTCCATTTTTACACTTCTAAATTGTGTTCCTCAAAACTTTATACTAATCTAACCAGAACCTGCTGACAGCATTAAATAGCATGTTAGTATGCAGTTTTTGTAATTCCTATGTTCGGAAACTCTGTTTTAATACCCTTTTTTGTGGTCTTACTCCACTGCCACACTGACCTGGTTTCAATTATTTTGGACATCAAGCACAAATATAATTGTTGTTGTTGGACGCTCGTCTCTGCAGGCGCGTCACGATCACAGACAAACGGCATGTTGTTTGTGGCCTCATTAAGCCCCTGAAAAACACATCAGATCAAACCACTCCAGTGAACAAGCCATGATGGCCTTGAGATGAGGAACGCCAAACACTGAGGCGCTTCTCAGCCGAGCAAAACGCCCCAATCAGTTCAAGACGGAGGAGTCATGGTTGTTTGTTTTTGTTTTTTTTTTGGCCAATTCTTTATCATTACCGCATTCCATCTTCTTCTCCATCCTTCCATCCTTTCTCCTTTATGTCAGTCTTTTTGTATTCTGCCACTTTTATCTATTTCTCCTTCTGTCTGTGTTTCTCATTTACACACAAATCTCACATACATCATTACACATCTCTCTCTCTCTCTCACACACACACACTGTCTTTTCCAGTCCCCTCACTGCCACAGAGAAGAGACTGACCAGATCTCTGATGCCCCCCATGCAGTCCAACTGGCAGGCTTTCGAGTTCTATGGCATGGCAGCCATACAGTGCTGCAGTCAGCACACTGGAGCAATTTATCAGAGCTCAAACTTGTCTGGAAAGCCACTCTTTTTTTATCTGCTGCCAGACCTTATCACTGGAGAAAACTGGCACCAATCCCCCATCTGGAATAGCTTTGGGCTAATCTTTAGCATATTGGTGAGGGTTGACAAACAACACAACAGGCTGGGGTATGTGACCGGCTTTATTTACCTCCTAATTAGTGCTCAGGTGTACCCATTTGGGCACGCTTCCTGCCCGAGTGAAATCACCGTTTGGCCAGACACACAGGATGTGACTGAATTATTTATTTATATATTTATTTTCAAGGGAAAAAAGTAATTAGGGACACAATTAAATGTCTTCATTTTTTAGGGAAGTTGAGAATAAGTATGAATGTAGTTTTCTGTTGTGGTTGCGGCCAACCAGATTTTAAAGAATGAGTGTCTTGTAATCATGGGCATGCGCTATAGATAGCCGTGTTCTGAATTTCACTTCTGCCAGCTTGAAATCTTGCCATTAAGAACTCAACTGACCCCGTTTCTGCTATTCTGGTACAGTAAATGACATGGGTCTCTGGTCTCAATCAAACTGCTGATGCAACGTTTGTGTTTATAATACTGATTAAACTGAGTTCAGTGCTGCTGGAATTCAACTCGATTCAACTCAAAATGCATGATTATTTAGTGCTGAAAAGAGTACCCATTGGTGGAAACGTACAAGAGGTCAGCAAATGCAGTAGATAAGGTGGTCATATAGGATAATAAGACCAGGGTTTTTCAACTCAGAAATAACCTCTGCAAAACTGAAAAGGCGAATTGCAAATGTGCAGGATGTGCAAGAGTTGCATTGCTTTTTTTTATTTTATTTTTTTAGCTGTGGTAAACATCATCACCATGTTTTATGCTTTGATGACGAGGCATGGCAGTTGCCGACTGTTATCATGGTTTGCTGATCAAACACAGAGTCCCACTTGGATGTGATACAGACCTGCCAAGCTTGCCACAGTTTGCTTAATTAGAGGCACTTAGCAGACCTAGTTACACAGAGAGGAAGACAGATGACATGTTGTGTTTCCTGATACGATGGCATGAGAGGTATAGTTTGGATAGAGCATGACATTTGTCACATCAGTAGGCTACAGTAGTAGAAGTCGACAAGGAAGGAGAGCAGACAGGAAATCTCTCCAGTAGTGGGACAGCCAGTACGTTTATGACCCATTGAGAAGTGAGAAGATTTTGAAGTATGTTATAATTGCTTATTTTTTGTAATCACAATGTGTCTGAAGTGAACCACAAAATAACTGGATGTCACAGTGAACTTCTGGGTGTTAACATCTGTGGTAGAACTGCATTACAGGAATACCAAAAGAGCGTAAATAAAATCAGAGAAATATGAGTCCAGGAAAGCATAAGAGAGGGACAGAAAGAAACAGCAGAAACAGGGACCTCATTTTTTGTCACCTCTTCTCTCCTCCTCTCTCTGTCTCTCCAGAGAGAGAGAAGAAGAATGGCCCTTCTCCCTTGTGCCTGCCAGGTCTGTGGGGTGAAGCTGAGAAAGAGATAGCACCTACTGTACTTGTGCCTTCACCTCCTCCCCTCCCCCCCACCCCCCCGCTGAGCTTTGCACTGTTAGGGTTAGTGCTCCTGTGCAGTGTTCCAGCACATGTGGATGTCCATGAAATCTAAATATTTTAGTCCACAAATAACTGCGATGGAAAATAAGAGCACTTCTTTGTTTTACTCTTAGGTTGGAATTTTTAGAGTGAAGCTCAGATTCACATGCATTAAGCACGCCTGTCTGTCAATTTAACAGTGGTGTGTGCACACTTTTCTTTCACACACACAAACACGGCACACATACACACACACACAGACATACACACACACCGGGCCCGCTTTTTCTCTCTTCTTTGCCTCTTCTCTCTTTCATTCTCCCTACTCGTTGGCTCTTCTCTCTCTCTCTCTCTCTCTCTCTCTCCACCACCACCACCACCCCTCCTACAGTCTGTCACACAAGAGGCCCTTCTTCCCTCTGGGGTGTGGGCAGAGGGAGGATATGCTAAAGCCCTTGTGAATGCGGCCTCTGTCCACCACTCATATTGTCACTGCAGAACGGCGGCTCCGTCTTTAAGTGGTGTAAGCGAAAAAATGCCTTCTTCAAGAGCGGGGGATAGGGATGGGGAGTCATGGCATGGCCCCAGTCCAGAGGGACAGAGGAAGTCAGGCAGCCCACTGGATCACACTCCACACACACAATACCACCACAGAGTAAAAAAGACAGCTGAGAGCTCAACATCCAGCTATGTATAATGGAGTCTATTAGCAAGCCACATAAAACCAAGGGGTACCATAACAGAACGGTGCTGGATTGGTTGAACATCGAAGTCCAGGTGTTTGTGTGAAACAAAACAGTGATTTGCTGGTTATGACCGAACCGCCTCTGTTAAATTTAGCAGCTCTCAACTCTTGTTTTATGTACTTGGCAGGCCTGGTGAAGGAGAAGTAGAATTTTCCTACGCAGAGGCTGTTAAAATCATGAGCGCAATAGCAAGAAGTACAAGGAAAGTGCTGGAGGAAGCAAAAGTTTTTTGATCGTTTATTTTAATAGGCAAAACAGGCTCATTTACACCATACTCCGAAACAAACATTACAGTTACTGTAGCTTTTTTGCCCGTCCGTGTCTGTATTTATGCCACTTGGCGGACCGCGGCGGTTGTGACATTAACGTGCTGCTGATGGTAGTTTCCAGATGTTGTCGTGATTGTTTATACGATCTTCTTTTTGTGTGGACCAGATGTTGACGAGTGCCAGGCCATTCCGGGGCTGTGCCAAGGAGGCAATTGCATCAACACCGTGGGCTCATACGAATGCAAGTGCCCGGCCGGGCACCGTCAGAACGAGGCCAATCAGAAGTGTGAAGGTGAGTGACTCAGAACTTGTACCCCACGGTTACCCCCAAAAACAGGCAACTGTAGACGTGATGGTGATGTTAATTCATAAAGATACATATGCAGTATACAGTATGTACATAGTACCTACAGTATGTAGCTTTATGCCTATATGATAATTATATCAAGGCAAAAATTGTAAATTGCAAAAATTGCATTTTCATATTTTCATACACATATATATTATGATATTAGTGTTTTAACTTATCACCGTGTGATGTTTACTGGCATGGGCTGGAGCTCAGCACAGATGTATCCATAATGTGGTTCATTTTCCATTTTGCAGAACAGCTTGTGTTAATATAATCATAATGAGCATGGTGATGGTGATATGAGCAAGGTGCTGTTGAGATGAAAGTAAACAAAGACTATGGAGTCCGTCAGTTTGATGATGTTTAAATCAAATTAAGTCCAGCCAAACAGGTTGTCGTCCCCATGTTGCCAGGATACGGCTGATGTTACTTGTGGGGAATGCACAGCTAAGTCTTTTTGGAGGGCTGAAATGGGGCCTTGAATACCTGGATTTCATACACACAGCTGTCTGTGCTGACAGATGGTGGGTGTTTGGACCTGTTCTTTGGACTATTATTAAAGGCATGGGAAAAAGCACCTGAAACACACACACACACACACACACTTGCACACACATTTTTTATGGTAAAAGTTGAGCATAGCCCAAGTGCACCAGCACTGACCCACAATAAAAGTAAGCTAAATGTAACTATAAATGGAGGTACTTTGAATTATCTATAGGCCTACTCTGTCTCTGTTAAAGGCAATCAAACAAAGATTGCCAGTCTGTCACTTAGACAATGTTTCATTTACTAGTATGTACTAGTATTCCTTTGAGCCTTTTAGGTCCAGACATTATTTTTTATTTTATTATTTCTTTCCTCCCCTTAAACACACACACACACACACACTTAACATACTATTTATTTATTTATAATTTTTTTAAGGAGCAAAAACACAAGATTTTTTTCTCTCTTATGCTAATATAAGGAGATGTAATAAAGACAATCTTGAATCTAGTTAACCTTCAGCATCACTTGTTATGTTTCAGACACTGACATGTCAGTGGGCGAGTGAAACAGCATAGCCACATTCCACTTGGCAGCAGCCTGTCATTTCGACATTTTCTCTCACGCCAAACAGACAGTCCCACACCCAGATTTACCGTCTGTCTTCATCCAGGTCTGGAAAGCTCTGGTGTCTAAAATAAGCAGGTCTGTCCCACCTCCCTGAAGTCTGCCTGCACACGATCCATTTGCCTTGCTAATTGCTAACTGACATAATACCCGTTGCTAGTGTTAGCATCTCATTATTAAGCGTAGCATTTCCTTTCACTGGAATTTCAGCCTCCTTGTTCCAGGGGTTTAATTTGCCAGACCAGGCCCCACAATCCACCTGAGAATTGTAACCAATTATCCTTTTGTCCTTACCTCTGTGACTCAGTGGTTTGTCATAGGGTATAATTTGTCATTACAACCAAACTACCCAGTGGTCGGACTGCTTGTGCTAATCAGGTGTGTAATCAGAGTGTCCTGAGGCTATCGTTGGGTAGTGGCTTGTGACCAAGGGTTGAGGGTCAAGTTACGCTTCTGTGGTTTGACCAACCATGTGTAAGCCATGGCTTTTCTAGCCGCATACAGTTAATATTTTTCAGAACCTTTAGCCACTGCCATATTTGTATCGTGTCTCAATCTCTGTAAGCCGACTCATCTAACCGTAGAGTAGGCTATTGTACTCTCTTGTCTAAGGCCTGTAGGCCTATACCCCATTAAGCACTATTTTGGGACTGAAACTCAGGATTGTAATTTGTTGTGAGAGATACTAACAGAACATTAAGCTCTTGGCATTACTCACCGACTTTGAAGTCATTAGACCCTAATGTTCTCTGTAACTAACATGAGAATGATGATAATTCATCAGCGTCACATCCATTCAGACCCATTTGACAAGAACAGTGCAGCAGTTGAGATTTTCTCTCTGTTTTTGCTCCATTGGGCATTTGTCTTTTCTTTCGTTTCGGGGGAAATCCAGAGAGTGGGTGGTGAAGCCTGTGTATAGTTTGCACAGCATACACACACAGTCACACATTGAGTCCACTGTTCCAGTAAGCTGGAGGAAGGCCACTGTAAAAGGAAGCATTTACACACCACCTTTGCCAGCTCTCCACCATCACCTACCTGATATTCATCTCACATTTACACGTGAAAGACAAAGATGGATTAAATATATCCTGTGTACAAATGGCCCATTGCATTGCCTTTTAGCACAGACATTTGCTTATGCTATTTGTAAGCTCTGTGGCAGCATGAAGCAGCCTTGTTTTTGCAGTATTTCACCCAGATGTTGCCCTATACCCCTGGCACCAGGTATACCTTGTTGAAGAATTTGACACTTCATAAAACACTGTTTCTCAAAACACTCTTTCACAATGATGACATGAATTACAGGCAGCATGAATGACCGTACAAAGTGTCTCCATGGAAACAAAGATGGCAATTTATGTAGGCAAACAGACTGCCAAGTGGCCATGGAGGAGTTTTTGTAGCCCTATAAATAACCATGTACTCACTGTAGACTGTAGACTGTGACCATGTAGCATCTTAATCTTAATGAAATCAAATCCCACTTGACTGTTTTATGGCCTTAATACCTCTGAGACCAGTGTGTCGTATGTTTGCTTTGGGCAGATGTGGACGAGTGTGCCACTTTACCACGCGTGTGTGATGGGGGCCAGTGCGTGAACACAGTGGGCGGCTACTCCTGCGTGTGCCCCCCTGGGCTGGTGCCCTCGGCTGACAAAACCCGCTGCCTCGGTAAGTTGTCTGTAACTCCCGCTTTCCTCCTGTGACCCTGAAGGTAAAGAGCACATCAGACAGTCCAGCACTGTATGGCCTCAGTGTCCCCATCAGAGGAATTTCAGTGGGTGTCTGAGAAATATTTTTATGGATAGCCAGCAGTGAAGGACCTGCCGTGGAGAAATGACTATCCACAGCCTGAACCCTGCAACGCCAGGCTATCTTCCATTAGCTTAATAATCTGAACTGAAGTGTGTTCTACTATATAAACAAACAGACTCAATCCCCTGTGCTCACAGTTGAACAGTTCAGCGGTTCCACACTTTGATAAGTGACAGGACGGGCCTGTGGCCTGGTCCTCTATCTGAACGGCAAAAGGGCCATTCTTGCAGTATCTATTTGACACCTCTGTGCCAATCAGTCGCAGTACTTTTCCGTTGCCGTCAAATTTACTGTGGTTCGTCAGGGAGCAGATAAGGTAATTGTCAGTCTGGCACTGGCTTGCAGATAGAGCGTGGGGTGCAGATGTTTGGTTTGTCGGTTCCTCCTGTTGTTTCAGGTGCAGTGCTGGCCTCGTGACTCGTGTTGAGTTGAGGAAACGATATTGAAATGCATCTGCGGTGCTTGGGCTAATTACATTCCACACAAACACACTGTGGAAAGAGCGCCTTTGTTTCATTCATTCGTTCAGTGTTCAGTGGTCTAAATAACCAGTAGTCAAAAGGTCCCTTTGCTACGTTTCAGTCTCTTTTGTTTTTCCATGAATTGTGAAGTAGTGTTGATATTGGACCAGCTTTCCAGCATTTGTATCAGGCTCTCTATTTTCTCGGTGCTTTTGAGAGTGATGAGACACTTGACCTTTGTTACTAATATCACATAAGGTGTGTTGTATTTTTAAGGTATGTTCATCTTAGGGGAAAAATGAATGGTCAAAGAATGGTCAAAGTTCACTCCACTTTTTCTTATCAATGATGCTTAGAATGTCAGAGGTGGCCCAAATAGCTGCCCTGGATTAGAATAGGAGGAAGACAAAGTAGGTGTTGAGGGAGCAAGAGTGTGTGAAATCAGGTATCCAACCAGGTATCCATTTGGTAACTTGTGATTTGGGAGAAAACAGGTACCCTACCTCCTGCTAGGTATCCATTTGGCAACTTGTGGTTTGGAAGAGACCAGGTATAGCTCACCTCCAACCAGGTGTATATTTGATAACTTGTGGTTTAAGTGAAACCAGGTATCTCCCCTCTAACCTGGTATCCATTTGGTAACTTGTGGTTTGTTGGCCGTCCGAACCTTAATCTGTTTTCCCTGCACCGTTCTTTCTCAAACTCTCCCTTAGCCCTCTGGCCTTTCATGTCAATTAGAAGCCTGGCAGGGGTCCCCCACTCTGTTTGTGTGTGTGTGTGTGTGTGTGTGTTTGCGCGTGTGTGTGTGTGTGTGTGTGTGTGTGTGTGTGTGTGTGTGTGTGTGTGTGTGTGTGTGTGTGTGTGTGTGTGTGTGTGTGTGTGTGTGTGTGTGTGTGTGTGTGTGTGTGCATGCGTGTGGAGTTTGGGGCAATTACAGACCTGCTCTCTAAGGTTTTACTGCCAGCCCCCCCTCATGCTCCTGCTGGAGCGGAAGCAAGCCTGGACAGGTGCAGAATGCTCTCCCCTGAAAGAAAGAGGAGACAAGATGAGGGGGAGAAAAGAGGGGTGAGGGAGAGAGAGGGCAAAGGATGGAGAGACAGGAAAATAGCAGGAAAAATACTGAGCTCAAGGAGATAGAAGAGAGAGAGAGAGAGAGAGAGGGAGGGAGAGAGAGAGAGATGGAGGCAAAAAAGTTAGTGCAGACAGATCACACAATGTCAGCAGCACATAGCAGCAAGACCCCAACCTACAATTACCACCCAACAAGTGTCACATTCCAACCAGGGAGAGAAGAGAGGACCAGAGAAGAGGAAGTGGTCTGGGGAAAAAACAGATAGAAAGAGAGAGGGAGATAAAAGGAGAGAAAAAGAGAGATGGAGAGGGTGAAGGTGAAGTGTAGAGTGAGGTGGCTCCCTCGTGTCCCACAGTCACATTCCACAAACACACATCGGTCACTCACTCAGCGGGTGTGTGTGTTGGGGGGGGGATCTCTCATACACAGATGTGCCTCAAATGATTTTCACTGGCTGCCCAGGCTCCCAGAGAACCAACACTACTCACATATGTGGCTGTCTGTGTTGGTTGACGTTGGATGCAAATGTTAATGAGTACCTGTAAAGGTGAATATGCGTGTGTGTGTGTGTGGTGTGCTTCCTTGAGTGATGTATGGCTTCAGTGCTGGCTCACAAGTACAGGCAAATAGCAGTTTACGTGAATTAAATGGTGTGTGTGTATGTGTAGGTGTGTGTGTTTTATGCTTCATTAACAGTGGAGAAAGGTGAAGTGATTTTGAAAAGGCGACTAGGACATTTTACCAACCTAGTAGCTAGATGATAAACAACCAGAGAGGGGGGATGAGCAGCCAGAGCCCAGGCATGTGGCTCGTCTGGCCGCCTTCCCTGTCCCTCCCTCCTGAGGCGAGATATTAACCGAGTGTCAAGACCACACTAACCAGCTCCAGAGATAGCAGGGAGGGAGTGAGGGAGCGAGAGAGAGAGAGAAAGAGAGAGGCAGCGGGGCTTGCTGTACCTCTAAATGCCCAGCTGAGAGTGGATAACAAAAGACCCTGACCCTTCCATCGCAAAATGACCCTCCCACTAACACCCACCCACCCTCAGCTACACCCCGCCTAGACGCCCCCATACAGCCTTACTATTGTAGCAGTAAGATAGCGTTATTCGTCGAGCTGGGGTTTATTTTGGAGAGGGCCGTGCATGTGTAGACCTCCTGCCCAATATCCCGTCGCGCTTCACTCCATTTGTTTTGGACGTCATATCTGAGGTATTTTTCTCTCAAAATCAGATTGTAAATGTCGATTGAGCCACCCTAGACGGGGGAGGGGGGTGAGGGCTCTACGAGGAATAACATGAAAACAGAAAGAGCTTCTTTGGAGGGCTGTAAAAAGCAACAGATTTGTGATAGGCAAGGCCAAGAAGACTGATAAGGTGAACCTGAAGCGGGAGGAGAGGCTGTTTTGAGCCAAGGTGTCAGTTTGCGGCTTTGGGAGCATTCTGAGTTCAATAACGTCAGCGGTATCAGTTCTCCCTTTCAATTGTAACCGCAACCACAAATACAACATCAACATCAACAATTATCTTGTGGTCTGCCAGTGTGGGCTTCTCGCTTTTTTTGTTCGAAAAAAAAAAATCAAATCAAATAAAAGCTGACGCACAAGTGAAATCTCATAGAGACATCGAGTCTCACAGAGTCCCTCTCATAGTCTGCTGGGGCCCTGAAAGCCTGGCTTGGACTGCAGAAAGTTCCTGGCAAAGAGCCGGACCAGAGGAACTGTCATCTGATAAAGCTGTGCTGCACCCGTGGCTCTACTCTCTCTCTCTCTCTCTCTATCTCTCTCTCTCTCGCTCTCTCTCGCTCTCTCTCGCTCTCTCTTTCTTTCCATTCAGCTCTTTCTCTCACTGTCTCCCTATCAATCTCTCTGCCCCCCCCCCCTTTAATATAACTTGAAACACTTCAAAATTAGCGTAACTAAAGGCTAAGTCTTCTGTGGAGCTGAGGAGGGTGAGACCCATCTTCCAGTGCTTAGCTCTCTCAGTGCGTGCTTCCTGCCTTGGCCTGTGCCTCTGAGGGGGAAACGACAGCAAGAAGGGTGAGAGGGTGGATAGGGAGAGAGAGAGAGAGAGAGAGAGAGGGAGAGGGAGAGGGAGACAGCAGCCTTTCATGAGCTGCCCACAGAGCCACACGTGCAAACAGGCCCTCTGGCTGCGGATGCTGGGGCAAGATGAGTGCCTTGGAAGAGCCCGCCTGACCTACATACTCCTACTGTACTTCCCAACAATCCCTCCTTCTCTGTCTCTATCTCTCACTACCTTCTTTCACTTTCACTCTCTCTTTTTTCTTTCTCTCTCACTCACTACCCACTTTCACTCTCTCTCTCTTTCTCCCTCTTTCTACCGTTGTCTGTCTCAACCTTCCAAAACTGCTGTCATGCACTTTTTCGATCACACAGTGTTGTTGCAGTCCTGCTACCTCTTTTCCCTTCCCCTACTCTCTCTCTCTCTTTCTCTCTATCTCTGACTCTTTCTCTCAGCCACCCTGCTGTTCACACCACACTGTGGAAATATTCAGCCCCATAAAGCCTTGTGTTGAGAGCTTCACTGGCTGCTTCACCCCTCATATTCTCTCCAGTCTTCTCTTCCCTTTCACTGCATTCTTCTCTGCCTTTCTTTCTCTGTGTCTTTATTTTTTCTTTCCATTTTCTCTTCACACTCTTTTTCCAGTCCTCACAGAGAACGAGAGAAGATTGTGATGGAGAGAATAGAAAATTGTGATGGAGAGAATAGAAGATGTAACAACAGGAGGAAGAAATGAAAGAAGGAAAGAGTTAAAGAAAAAGAAAGGATTCAGGTGAAGGTAGAGTGTGCATGTACATGTGCGTACATGTCCATATGTGTGCGTATGTGTACATGTGTATAGGTGTGTGTGCATGAGGGTATGCAAGTAAGCATGCATGTATGTGTGCTTGTGTTTCTGTTTGCGTGCGTCCATGAATGAATGTCGAACTGTTTGTAGATGTGTAAGAGAGATAGTGTGTGTAAGCATGTGTGTGTGTGTGTGTATGGCATTCCGTACAAGTGTGTGTTCTGACCCAGGCCTGTGTTGACCCCTGCCCTCCCATGTCCCCCACAGAACCCAGTGAGATTTCACAGCTCTGTCTCAGCACGCACGCTCCTTTGCGGGTGCCCTCGGCCAAACGCCGCTCCCTCTGTTTTCACAACAAAACGCAAAGGCCAGACACCCCCCCACCTCAAACACATATACATACACGCACACACACACACACACACACACACACCACAAAAGAAGGGCCACCAGGCCAAACATGAGACAGAGTGGGATTACAAGAGGTCAAATCACTTTGTGGTGAACCGCAAATCTGGATAGTTTCATCTTACAAGCCAGTTTTATTCTGCACTGTAATGCTTTACTGTAGTGTCAAAGTCGGAGGTAATCTGGAGGCTTGACCTGAATGATTCCCATCTGCTGGTTTTATGATCCAACTGCTATTGCAGAAAATAGTATATTTTGATATCAAAGACCATGTCCAATATCCCTTTTTTCCTCTTTATTTTCCTGAATATCATTTTCTTGTTTGCAATACAATAAGAAATAGGCATTCAGTTATGTAATCCATGATAACAGGATATCAGTTTCAGTTCAATTCAATAAGCATGACCTTTCAAGAAACAGTGTTGCCAAAGGCCATATAGTACAGAAATTTAGAAAACACCAGACCATAAAATAAGATTTTTTTAGAATCATATGACAGTATGTGTGATGAAACATCACTGAGATATGATCCTCAGTTATGACGTAGTTGTTTCTACATGGCAAGCAATATTAATGATTTTTTTCTCTCTTGACGTAAAGCTCTGTGTATTTGTTTACTAGTTTGTGTGAGTATATTACATGTAATGTAGAATATGTTTGTTGTGTCTAATACATGTCATGTGGAATATGTTTGTTGTGTCTAGAACAGTAATTACCCCCCACCAAGGAGGTTATGTTGTTGCCGGTGTTTGTTGGTCTGTCTGTTTGTCTGTGTGCAAAATAACTTGAAAAGTACTGCACAGATTTGGATGAAATTTTTGGACAATGTCATTATTACAACAAGGAACAGATTTTGGTGGTGATCCAGAACAATTTTGGTGGTGATCCAGAACACCATCTGGCATTTGTATTGTGTCAGTGACCCTATATTGCCTTGGAGGAGGTCTATGCTATCCGAGTGCTTTTCTAGTTTAGAATATTTGTTGTGTATAGTACATTTAATTTAGAATATATTTGTTGTGTCTTGTACATGTAATGTAGAATATGTTTGTTGTGTCTTAATACATTTAATTACCTCTGCCAAGGAGGTTATGTTTTTGCCGGAATTTGTCTGTCTGTTTGTCTCTCTGTGTACAAAACAACTTGAAAAGTACTGCACAGATTTGAATTAAATTTTCGGACAACATGGGTATTAGGACAAGGAACAGATAACTACATTTTGGTGGTGATCTGGAACACTGTCTGGAATTTGTATTGCATCAGTGACCCTATATTGCCTTGGCGGAGGTCTAGTACATTTAATTTATAATATGTTTGTTTTGTCTAGCATAAGTAATGTACAATATATTTTGTTGTGTCTCCCCTCAGACCAGCAGTCGGGCCTGTGTTTCTCTGGGCTGCTAAATGGGCGCTGCACCCAGGAGCAGCCGGGCCGCTTCAGTAAGGCCCAGTGCTGCTGTGGCTCCAGTGACGCTGGACGCTGCTGGGCCAGAGGCAACCTGCCAGAGCTCTGCCCTGTCCCGGGGTCAGGTTGGTCCTCTCACACATGATCACTCTTATCCTGTTTTTTACTTATTAATGAATTCATCCAAAGTTATATTATTGTTTGACATTTACGCTTGAACCCTCCGCCATGTTAACCCCTCTCACATTTTTTACATTTACTGTTTTTCTTTTATTGTCTTTTACATTTACTTTTATTCATATATATTTATAGTTCTTTTTAAATACACATTTATCAACATGTGCATTTATTCATATGCAGAGTAATGTGTAGTACAGGTACAATACAGGTGTGCAGTATGTTAGTGTCTGTCTGTACTGGTTGAGCCAGAGAAGGAGAGAGCACGTTCACTTTCAGCACAAGAAATTTACAGATGCCTAGCTGGCCAAAGAAGTCAAACCCTCTCACCCGATACACTGGGTTTTCAAACTTATGGTTCTGTGTAGAAGTCTCATCCATGAAGAATGTCTGTTGGCAAAAACACAAGGCTTCTTCTTGAAAACCAGAAGGAATTCTGATATCCTTGCTGAAAAGCTGAAAATTTCTTGGAAGCCCATGGCCAAAGAATTTGTAATCTATTTAAAGTTTCCAAGTAGAATCCTAAAGGGAAATTATGTGAGACAAATTTTGTTAACCTGTAAGAGGTATAAATGCTGTACGTCTCGTGAATATCATGTGGCTGCAGTGAGATGAAGTAAGTGACACTTTGGATCTGACTGAAACAGGACGGCAGCTGCCAGCTGCTTTGCTGTGTTTAGCGCTCTAACTGGTCACTTGCTGCCACAGATAACAGCTGACCTGATAATTCGATAGAATTCAGAGGACCGAAGGCAACATGAAGGACACATGTATGCTGTTGGAAATCCAGGATAATAAATGTATCAGCGGAATTTTACACAAGGGCAATTCCAAAACTGTCACGTCAAAACAGTCACGTCCATAACGGCAACACAATGCCATGGTATGGTATGACGTGAATGATGATTACAATCAAATTTTAGCATTCACTTTAATTTTGGTTGTAGAACAAATTTCATGAAACTTTTCACATAATCAATCACATTATATAAATACCATGGCATTTTATTGGCGCTATGGACAGTTTGAGTGGAATTTCCCAAAACTGTTTGGATCAAACATGCCTCCAAAATCCAAAAGTTTTTTTCCTATATTGGCAGCTTGAATAACTTTTTCATGGGACTGTAACTTATTTCTGTGTTGCATGTATAGTTCAAAAAATTCTTTTGTGAGCAATTTTCCAGCCTTTTTTGTTTTCAAAGTAACTGAGTGGGGTTCTGCACAAAAGAAACTGCAACTCTCAGCATATGTAACACTACTGAACATCAGCTCCTCTGCAAGCCCTCCTCCCTCTCCACCTGCTCATCATAGCCTCAGCTGCACCAGGCAGCTGCACAATATCTCCTATAAATAGCCAGAGCTGTGCTCATACACAACAGAACAGACACGTGCCTGTGTGTATGGGCCTGTGTGTCAGGCTGTTTAAATGATGGCCTTGCTCCTCTCCTCCACTCTTTTCCTCTCCTTCTCTCCTCTCCTCTCTTCTTTTCTCCTCTCCACTCCACCCTGCTGTGTGTCTTGATTATGTCAGCCATTCTCATGCCTGCTGGCTGGCAGGGAGGTGGGCAGGCAAGCAGGCGTCTGGATGATGGAGAAGGCCCCTGGCACATTACCCATTTCCCCTGTTGGCATGCGCCCCAGAACTCTGGAGCTCACGGGATGGAGGGCTGGGCATTCGCACAGTCAGTCAGTCAGGCAGGCAGGAAGGCCATCAGGCCGGTAGACGGGTTGGGCAAGCAGGCAGGCCACCCACCCTTCCCCTTGATGCAAATCATCCCCTCACACCTTGCCCTTCTGTGGTGGATGTTCACCTTGTCTCTCCTCCTGGGACCTGACCTATTTTCCCCTATCATTGTGCCATCAGCCCTATGATCTTATTTAGGGTCTGTTTAATAAATGTGTGACACTGCTGCAGTTCCCAGCAGGTCCTGGATCAGTTCTGTTTTGGGTGGTAATAGAGGATAAAGGGCTGGAATGTGAAGACAACACTGTTTGCGTCAGCAGTGCCAGATATAAAAAGCCAATGGCTGTTATTCCTGTCTAGTAGATTCCATTTGATTAATGACAAACACACTCATGCCTATTTACTTAAGCTCAGCCCAGTCATTTCTATTCATCTGTATCAATCCTGTGTAATGAATTTGTTGAAATTATATTTAGTCCAACATCATGTTGTTTGATTGTCTTCAGTGGCATTAAACATTACATTTATTTATCAGACACAAAAGGACAAATAATCCAGGGCCCCAAAGCAACAAAAGACTGCA
Source organism: Tenualosa thibaudeaui (assembly GCA_027481765.1). Taxonomy (NCBI): domain Eukaryota; kingdom Metazoa; phylum Chordata; class Actinopteri; order Clupeiformes; family Clupeidae; genus Tenualosa; species Tenualosa thibaudeaui. Next base: position 1,520,887 of record JAIFZK010000114.1, on the reverse strand, counting down.
CTGAGCGACTTTGTGTGATGTAGAAACCTGTCCCAGATACTGACTAGCCCTTTTGTTCTGTTCTCCCTCTGTAGAGGCGTACCAGAGACTGTGTCAGGAGGGAGGTCCGGTGCGTCCGTACCCCGAGGGGGATCCAGTGATCGTGGGCGGCCGAGTGCCCTACCCCCAGGGCCCCAAAGAGTACGACCCCACGCTGAACGGCCGCAGGGTCAACGGAAATGGACACCCCTACCCCCAGCCTCCAGTGAATGGGGACGGGCACAGGAGACCTGTCAATGGCAATGGTCACAAAATACCCCTACAGTATGACTATGGTGAGTGAGGGTCTGTTGAGCAAGAACAGGAAGGAGGCTTTACCTGTGATGTGTACTCAATGGAAGTATTATAAGTAAGCATTGCTCTTTGATTAGATAAAATTTCACACAAACAGCCTTTTAATATCAGCTTATGCATCCCAGATACTTATACTTTATTTATACTTTATTGTTTTTGTTTGTTCTAAATGCTATGAAAATGCTGTAATGTGTTGATGTATTCAGCTAACTGTATGGTGTCCTATAAGTCACGCTGTGTCACTCACCCCTCTATCTCAGCGACTCTGAACCAGACAGTGGACTACTGTAGGCAGCTGCCAAACCCCTGCATAAATGGACGCTGCATCCCTGTGGCATCAAGCTACCGCTGCGAGTGTAACAAGGGCTACCTGCTGGACGTCAGAGGAGACTGTATCGGTATGTCGACTCGACTGCGTCTATTTGCTTTTGCAGAGTACTTGTCTAGAGACACCCATGCATCAGCTTAATGTTTTTAAGAATTATTATTTTATTTTTCCTTCACTCTTGTATTGTCTTATTTCTTTATAAATCTAGAATTCTAATGTTGAGATGACTAGAAAATGGTGACAGTATTTTCCCTTCTTGTTAACCAGTTCAGTTCAAAGCAAGCCTAAGACCTTTGCCCATATATCGAGCAGACATAGTAACTAGTTTTTTTGAAGTGGATTTGCTGTGTAAGCAGTTGTCTATTGCTCACACACACAAACACACACACAGAACAATTCTATCTTTTTAATTCACATGCGCACACACACACAGACATGCCAAATAATGGCATGCCAAATCACATGCACACACACACACAAACACACTGAATGATTCTGTCTCTCTCATTTGCATACAAACACACACACACATACACACGTACACACGTACACGCACACGCAGTGTGCTTCCTCAATAGCCTACATCTGTGTCCCATTCAGATTTTGATGAGTGCGCCTCAGACCCCTGCTCTAATGGTGACTGTGTTAACACGCCCGGCTCCTACTACTGCAAATGCCACACTGGGTTCCTCAGGACCCCCACCAAGCAGACCTGCATAGGTGAGACTGTAGCTGTTTAACTGCCATCTCAGAGTGGACACAATCTATCTAAGCTAATCTTAATGTCCAATTACTATATATTGATAAATAGATAAATACTTTCATTATCACGTTGGAAATTCTATCGCACTGTGTTTAATTACATGATGCCATTGCTTTAAAAGAAAATGTATAGAGCACAGTATAGATACGCATGCCATGAAATTGAATTTATTGCTGCTGCCATCTTGCTAAGCCTGTTGATGCTAACAGTGAGCACGACCCTTTGTTCTTCTGATGCCCTCCTAAGCCTGCGTAAGTGTTTTTTTTTTTACAGTAGAGATGATGTAATTTCCTCTGCAGACATTGATGAGTGCCTACACAATGGGGTGCTATGCAACAACGGGCGCTGCCTGAACACGGAGGGCAGCTTTCAATGCATCTGCAACGCAGGCTTCCAGCTCACCCCCGACAGGAGGAACTGCGTGGGTATGACCATTAGCTCCCCCCCTAACACACACACACACATGCACACACACGCACACACACCACCACCACATACACTCCCCCCACTTGCACAACTACTTTTAAAACCCCCCAACCTCACCATCTCACTGCCAGGCACTCTGAAACAGATGGAGCAAAGGGCAATAAACTCCATGTCACACACACACATACACACACACACACAATCTCTCAGGCTGCTGTTACATAAATGCTGATATATGAGGCTGTGCAGCGATTAATGTGGGCTGATTGTTAAAAAGACAAACTACTCGCTGCATCTGTGCAACCTTTGAGGGAGGGAAGACTCCAAAGCAGCCAAGTAACCAAAGTATTCAATCAAAGCATTAACTCACTGTTGCACCTGCACATTTACGTTAGACTGGAAGCCATATTGAGGTTTGGCTGCAGGCAGGAAAGCCAAAATGAAGTAATGAAATTTTTATCACAACACAGACGATTTTAATATCTTAACTGGGCTGCTTTCATCCAAATGATATGCTGACAACTGATCTTCCACCATATGTGAACCACTATAATAAACAATGCTGAGCAGATGGCCAGTGTCACATATAACACAATTAATGCTCGTTGTACTAATTAAAACTAACTAAAAAAGCACAAACAATCTAAAACTGGATATTGGAGACTGGATTTGAACAAAGGAGAATTTAATTGATATTGTCTTGTAGTCTTGGTCTTGGCTCAGATTATAAAGTTTTTCATAAGTGGTAACTGAGGAATAATTAGGGGAGAAGTCTGACTCATGACGAGCTCAGACTAGTCCTTGGTGAGAGAGTGGTGTGGATTCAGAGAGGTTTGAGAAGATGTTGTTGTTGTTGTTGCTCTCCAGACCACGATGAGTGTGCCACCACTAACATGTGTCTGAATGGCATGTGTATCAATGAGGACGGCAGCTTCAAGTGCATCTGCAAACCTGGCTTCACGCTGGCCTCCAGTGGCCGTTACTGCATAGGTCAGTGAGTTCATCAGCTCCTCTCTCCTCTCTCTTTCTTTTTCCTCTCTGATTATTCATTCTATTCTCTCTCTCTCTTTTCTGTTATTCTCTTCCCTTCTTCTCTTCTCATTTTCTCCTTTCTTTTCAAACAGCTCATTTTTAGTCTGAAGTGGCTACAGACTTGGTGCTGATTATCCTCTCTCTCACTTTGTCTGTCTTTCTCTCTCTAACTCACTCACTCTCTCTCTTTTTCCCTCCATCTCAGATATTGATGAGTGTCAGACCCCAGGCATGTGTATGAATGGCCGCTGTGTGAACACTGATGGCTCCTTCCGCTGTGAGTGTATGGCAGGCCTTGCCGTGAGCACAGATGGACGATCCTGTGTAGGTAAGGAAGAAAGACCTGCGACTGTCTCACACACACACACACACACATACACACACACACACACAAGCAGACGCAACACAACACAAATGCATACACTCACAGAATCACACACTCTGATGACACAAACATAGACTTGCAGACATTGAATTGGCTTCTCACATCCAAATCTAACAAAGGGTCCAGATATCCCCATTAATAGTCCATGATTCATTGGAGCACACTGGTAGTATGTATACACAAATGCAAAACATTCTGTACATCTACACAGACACGCTCTTCAGCATCACTGCAGAACAATGGACCCTAAAGTGTGGAGCAGCTCTGTTTGGTCATGGAAATAACCAGAATGAGCTGGAATCTGATGTACTGTACAGTAAACACACCAACTACAAGCATTTTCAATAAATTTGCCCTCCGTCAACATTCTTTGTTTTTCCATTCTTTCTTTTTGCCCTCTCTCCTCATTTTTCACCCATTTTTGTCTTGTTTGGTTCTTTTTCTCTGTCCGATCTTTCTTTTTTGTTGTTTTGTTGTTTTTCACATGCACTTGAATACACAATCTCTCTCTCTCACACACACACACACACACGCACAGACACACACACGGACACACACACAAATTCAAGTCCATTCCTTTATTCTTTCTCTGTGTGATGCTCCAAACCTGTTTTGAATTTGTGTGTAAAGGCCAGGCAGGGATGATGCCAAACTCCCTCTCACACACTCTCTCTCTTGCTGTCTCTCTCTCTCACACACCCACACACATTCACACTCACACACAAGCAAAGCCTTAATACACTTAAAAGTGAGTCAGAGACCCCTTCAGTCCTCTTTCTCTAGGGAGGTTTCAGGAAAGTAATGATGTGTTCCTCTCCGGGAAATGATGTGTGTGTGTGTGTCAGGGGATTAGGGGTGATACACACCAATGACTTGCTCTGACAGTTCTAAAAATGCCATTGACAAAATAATAGATCTTGCATGCTGCTTTACATATGCCATTAGTATAGTACAATCTAATCTAATCTAAATGTCTATCAAGTGTTATGTTGTGCAATATGTTGAGTTATAACTGTCAATAAGCAGTTACAGTTGCCATCACAGAAGTTATAATTGAAGTACAAATTAAAGCCAAATACATTGGGAATGCTGAGTGCGAAGTATGTTTTCTTTACTGAATGTTTTTGTGCACAAAGCAACAGATCCTCAGTAAGTCTCTTCTTTTGTTCCTCTGTTATCCCCTCCTCCCAAACGCACACACACACACACACACACACACACCAGACACACACATGCGCAGCACCTGCTACGGAGGAATCAGGAAGGGGGTGTGCGTTCGGCCGTTCCAGGGAGCGGTCACCAAGTCCGAGTGTTGCTGCGCCAACGCCGATTACAGCTTTGGCGAGCCCTGCCAGCCCTGCCCAGCCAAGAATTCAGGTGCACCACAACCCCCCCACTAACACCCCCACCCCACCACCTTTAGAAAATACCCCAGACCAGCGCCACGACAAGACTCAGCCAAACCAATGCTATTATAGGGCATTTACTTAATTAAAGAAGAATGTTTGTAGGCTGTCTTTGCTTAGATTGTGTGATTTTCTTTTTCTTTTCTTTTTTTTAAAGAAAAGAAAATTGGGTAGAATAGCTCTGATTTCCCGCAAAGACTTAGACTGTTTTTTATCATTTGTTGTCAAGAAATGAAGAAAGAGAGACAGAGAAAGAAAGAAAGAAAGAGAGAAAACAAGAGAAAGGGACATACACAAGAATAAATGAATGAAAGAATCTTACAAATGAGCAAACATGTCTGTTGAGATGAGATGCTCGCTGAGCTATGGAAAACAGGTGTTTGAAAAGATTTACACCTAAAGGTCTTGGTAGCTGTCTCTTTGAGTGATCTTCCATAAAAGCCATGCATTTATCTGCTTCATGAGCTCTAAGTACAGGCTTTCATTTGCAGTGAGGTCACTGCAGCTTGCTCAAATTTTTCTGCTCATACCATCAGATCATTTATCATCCATTTAATAGCTTTTCGGGGATCACTAACTGATTTTTGAAATGAGTACTTGAGTGACATCTCGTGTGTCACGGTGAGGGGAATTTGTAGATTTAAAGTCAACATAGAGCATTTGGCCAGGTTTCCAACACATTTCATTTCTTTCCTGTGTGTATGTGTGTGGTCATGCATTTGTATGAATGTGTGTTTGTGTGTGTAATGAGTTAATAAAGTTTCACGCGAGTGAACAAAGACACACACGCACACGCACACACACACATACACACAGACAGTCCTCAACTTACACCTCAGCCCTCCTCTCACCCCTGAGTTGCACAATTGTCTATCTCTCTCTCTATCTCAGACAGAGAGCTGAGGTGAGAAGTGAAGCTGAGAGGATTTACTCTAAATTCCATGGGCTCTACCTCACAAAGCGTTACCACAGGAAAGAACTTCTATGGGGTGGGGCCACTTTACCTCACTTTAATAACTCTTAGGCTCTTAGGAGTCCCAGCTTCCACCCTAAGCCCTAAACCCTCAAAGACTTAACTGGTGTCAATCATGAAGTCGAATCATGCCAGGTATGTCCTTGAGGGCTCAGTATTTAGGGTGGACATTAGGATTCAGCCTACATGTCAAGTTCATATACTCCTCACAGAAGTAAAAAAAATCAAATCAGCATGTAGAGGGCTTGATTTTCTTTTTATTTCAGCCATGGATTCTAAAATCGTCTGTTTTCTAAAGTGGGATCTGACATATGAGCTTTACTTAGCTTTAGTTTAAGACTTTGTCTTTAGGCCTCATTCTCACAGGCTCTGGGGATTTAAAGCTGCTCTCAGCCAGTGGTTTCCAGTTCCTTTGCCCTTAACCCTCTGTCGTCCAGATGAACTGACACCTGTATGCACTCTCTACTTGAAAAACCTGTGCAGAAACCAGGCAATGCAATAAAAGCACTGGTTGTGCCCCTCACAACCACATTAGATCAGAATCATGATTAGGGATCACCAGAAGCTATAAAGGTGATAGTAACACTTTAGATTAGGGTACACAAATTCACCATTAACTAGCAGCTTAACATGCAAATTAGTCACACACTAGCCATTTTTTAGTCATTACAAGTCACCTATTAATAATTTATTCTGCATGAGCTCTGCATAAATGTGAATTGTGAACTGCAAATGATTTTAATGTGCTTTGGTTAGTACGGGGCTTAGAATGCAGTAGTACAGCAGGAACAATTCTTCTCTTTTAATAATTCTTAATAGATTTTAATAATAATATTTTTGGTCTATCCATAGGAACAAAACTCAAAGTTACAGTGCCTAATAGTTTCAAATGAGTCACAATTATGTCTATTTGATTGAGAATAACTGTTCTTGAGAATAATCCTGTTGTACTACCACCTTATAGGCCCCTTACTGAGCAAAGCACATTGAGATCATAATTCATATAAAACAACTAGCTTACTTACTATGAATAAGCAGTAGTTAGGAGTTTAATTTGGAGAAAGTCTAGTTACATTTACATTTATGCATTTTGCAGATGATTTTATCCAAAGCAACTTACAACTCATCAACTATCAAGTGTTCAGGGTTAGTTTCAGGGTTAGTTAGTGGTCTACTATGGTTAGAATAAGGTCATGGAAAGTAAGGTATAAATAAGTGATTTGTCATGACTAACAATTAGCTAGTATGTTATTAATTTCCATGGTAATAAGCTGCTAGTTAATGGTGAATACTTGTACCCTAATCTTAAGGTGATGTGTGTGCTTTGGCATGATGCTGACAGTAGGATTTTTGTTCTGTAAACCAGAGAAATAATAACTTAGGTGTACTATTTTTATTACCGACAGGGGTTTTATTGTTCTGCATTTGTTCAATTTCACAGCTGAATTCCAGGCACTGTGTGGAAGCGGCATCGGCTTCTCAGTAGATGGCACTGGTAAGTTTTTCTCCATCATAAATGATCTCCACTCATGTCTTCCACATGGACTGTTTGTTTGTAAGCATTCCAACTGAGGAAAGTACTCAACACTTCTAAAACTATCATATCTATGATTTGTTGTTATACCTCAGATTTATCCAGGCTGTTTGTCATGTATCTGATTCTGATCTTGTTCGTAAACAACACAAACATATTTCCTATAGGCAACATGCCTACAGTCTAGTCTTATCTGGAAACAGTTGCCGTTTTACCATGTATCAATTGTGGCTTTATGAAGAGGTATAGAAATTTCTTTTTGAAGAAATCTGTACGTTGTTGTTGTGGCCTATGTGTTGTGTTGAGCAGACATTAACGAGTGTGCGCTGGACCCCGACATCTGTGCCAACGGTGTGTGTGAGAACCTGAGGGGAAGCTACCGCTGTATCTGTAACACGGGCTATGAGATCGACAGCAGTGGCAGGAACTGCGTGGGTGAGTCTGAGTCCGCCGCTGTGAAATGAAAGGAAACACCAAATGTGGAGGAGTGTTCCACATCTGTGTCATACTGACAGGACCTGAGTGTGTGTAACTGGCTGAGTTACTCACACCCGTGATACGACTACTTAGAAATGTGTAAGCGGGAAGTAGTGGCTGGAAGGCCTCAGCAGACTTTAAATAAACAGACTTAAAGTTAATGTTAGGGAAGTCTGTAGCAGTTCTTAAATCAGCTCTATGATTTTTGAATAGCATATAATGTCTCTTTACATTAGCATGAACATGTATCCTGTAATGAACATTTTGAAATAGATGTTTCACGTAACAGTGTACCCCCCTCCACACACACACACCACCTCCCACTTGCAATGCATCAGCTCTTTAGTTTGTACCCCCTCATCCACCCCCACCCAGAAACTTCCCACCCCCTGTTTAACACTAAGGCCTCAGAACACAGACACAAGGCTCAGTACCTCTGTGCTTCTCAGTACCTCAGAGCTGAGCCAACTTCTATCTTTGCCCAGTCAAAACAATCTCATTTGCTAGACAGACTTGACACGGCCTCGCCAAGAACCCCACAGCCGGAGGGAGACAGAGAGCCAGCTCCTTTTCACCGCCACACCAACTGGCTTTTCATGTGCACTGAAGAAATGTTATGATGTCATTGTGTATGTGTCTGTGTTCGTGTTGGTGTGAACACGTTTGTGTGTGTGTGTGTGTGTGACAAAGAGAGAGATAAACAGAGAGAGCGAGTGTCTCTGAGTATATAGTATGTAGTGTGTGAGAGTTTGTGTGAGAGTTTGTGTGTGTGTGGGTGTGTGTGTGTGTGTGTGTGTGTGTGTGTGTGTCAAAGAGACAGAGTGAGAAAGTTTGTCTCTGTGTATACGTGTGTGTGTGTATTTTGGAGTGTTTGGGGATTTGTTGGCTGGGAGATGCATAGACAGAGACATATTTCACCCGTGGACCAGCACTGTCCATGCGAAGACATGAAGCTCATTTGTTTGAGCTAGAACAAGCAGCAACAGTGCTGTAAGACTAAAATCTGTCAGGCCAACCCCATCCTAAAGTCTCCCAGATGTCGCCGAGAGAACAAACATAATTGGGATCCTCCACATCAGCAGCACGTCAGAACATGGGAAAGTAAAAAAAAAGGCACTTTTAACAAGAAGAAAAACAAACATCATGTTAAAGGATCACGGACAGCTCACGCGTTGTCTCACGCTGGGCTCCGTGAGTTCTCCCATCAGGCTCGGGAATTGTGGGATGCCTCTTAAACAGGCTCGAGGCTTTTAAAAGCAAGCCGTAAATTCCTCACAGCATTTTTCTGATTCTTGGTACTGACTGCAGCTGCATTGAGGGTCTCCAGCTTCTCTTTATGTTCCACGAAAAGAGTTTTATAGGCTATTTTACCCAGAGTGCAATTATAACTGACTTCCCAATGCTGCTAAAACTGTGCTGTTTCACTGTGGGCAGCCCGATCCAGTTCAGGGGAAAATAAATGAGATAGAGTGCAAATAGAGTGTACACATGTAAGCACACACATGTCTCTGAAGTCATGCTGATGGGCGATCTTTCATTTGATGCATGCATTCTGTTAAGATTCTCAAGTAGTTAACAAGGGTTATGTGATTGTGGTGTCATGCAATTTAAATATTCACTCTGTCACTGAAAGGCAAAGATATAATGATAATACAATATTCCATCTTGTTTAATCTCAGAGTCAGAGCTGTGGGTCAGAAGAATGTGAGTTTTTCACAGTGGAAAAGCGATCGTTTTGAGTTTAGCGCTGAGGTTCTTTTCTCCTGTCTCCTCTCCTCCTCCACAGATATTGACGAGTGCCTGTTGAGCAGGCTGCTGTGTGATAACGGCCTGTGCCGGAACGTTCCGGGGAGCTACTCCTGCACCTGCCCAAAGGGGTACCTCTTCAGACATGACTCTGAGACGTGCGAAGGTAAGTACGGAGTGGGCAAAGTGTGTAAGTGTGCAAAGACTGCAGCTCAGACTGGGAGGAGAGTATGTTCCCAGAAATGTAGTTTACTTTTGTTGATTTTTTTTCTTGAAGAAGGGAAGCCACTAGAAATTGCTGAATGAAGTTGACATGACTCTTGTAAGAGCTTTGTCATTCATTCCACCTCAGGTTTGCAGAAGAGACAGGTACTGAAAAATGAGAGATCTGGATAAAATAGATTATTTGATACACATACATATAAATTCAAAAAATGTTTCAATGTACATTTTGTGCGTTTGTGGCATACTAGGTTATAGAACATCAACATTAAAACATTACGATTTTTCATTACTATGTGGAGCTGCTGTCTTAATCAAATGGGCTTCACATTTAAGAAATGTGAGCCCTTTGATTCTCTGTCCCTTAGCTTACACATGTGTCCTGTTAATCATAGGCTTACAGCCAAGATGGGGTAGTGGTAACTTCACTGACTGACAGCTGGTTGACCTGGGTTTGATTCTCGAATGGAGCCTGAGGAGCCTTTCGTTACGGCCAGGCAAGCAGGGCCTGTGTGTCAGTAACACCATCGGTGTAAACCATTCAGCACGCTCAACCCTTTCCAGTCATTTGTTTGAGTTGTTTCTAGGCCAGATCTCTCCTCCCATTTAATACACACCTTTGCATTTGGTCAAACCCCACCCTCCACCTCCATAGCAGAAAATACCTTTGCACCATGGTGAAAAATGTGTTGTTTTTACACCATACACCTGTCACCATGTAAACATGCTTTCCCCCATGTTTGAAAAGGTGTGCTTACATACTTATTTAACATGATGTCAGAGCACAAGAATGCTAGCCTAGATGCTCAAGGTGACCATACTGTAGCTGTCAGTGAGTAAACATGTTTTCCTTTTGTAAAGTCACCGTTTGGTCTTATGCACTCTGTTTGTGCCATAATCTGCTTAAAGCTTTGAAAATGTCTGTCTTTGTATTTACTGTGGAAACCTGTCTTATAAAGATACTTGTATCCGTCGTAAAGTATTGCATTATACACTAAAATGTCTATCTACAATAGTGTATATGAGCTTGTGTTGGCCAGTCACTGTGAGGTATGCTATCACCTGCAGGTACTTAGAAATAGCTACTTTGGAGGTCTTCTTCATTGGCTGAACTTATGGGGAAAAAAGATTGTGGTAATGGGTAGAACCTGTATTCTAAGGGAAGTCCTTGAAGCCTTGCCAATACCATATGTTTAATTATGTGAGAAAGTATTTTTCTCTCTCTCTCTCGGCTCAGTGAAATCACAGCAGGGGTTCTGAAAGTTAGTAGTTTAGTCTTTTTTTTCCTTTTTAACACTGCCTTTTTTAAAACTCTCACCTTTTAAAATGCTACCAGACCATGCCTTGCCTTTTTGGTCCTAGAAACAGTAACCATAGTGACAGTCTCTAGTGACACCATGAACGTTTAGTGTTTGTGCCACTGTTGCTAGATTCTCTTAGATGCTTGAGAGTGCTGAGAGTGAAACAGAAGGACTGTGGTCCCTCTCTCTCTCTCTCTGGTCACCCTGCTCTGTAGTTTTATAGGGCCATAACTCGGACCTGCCCAGACGGTCGTGGAGACACTTACTGACCTTACTTACTTCTGAGCAGCTGCAGGAAGGCCTTGGTGAGGCACTGGGTGTCCTCTGATGGTCAACAGCTGGAGGAGGAGGAGATCCCTTCCCCCATACATATACACACACACACACACACATACACACACACACACACACACACACACACACACACAGGATGTTTAAAGTGCACAGGGTGACAAGGGGACACACACAATGCCTGTCTCACTCAACTTAGAGCCAAAGAGAGCGACTGATAATAAACCTGATGGACTGACTTTGGTTCACTGACTAGTGAGCCTCTGAAGAAGGCATTCTAATTATTATATGAATAAATATATATATATATATATATATATATATATATATATATATATATATATATATATATATATATATATATATATATATAATAGAAGTCTTATTCTTAATCTGCTAAAAGCATTTTTCTCTCCTGACTATTTTGCTGCTGGATGCAGCTAACCATTTGTGTGGTTGATGTTCTTGTGGCATTTGATACTGGTAATGTTTGTGTCCTGTGTGCGTCACCAGTGAACCTGATATACACAAATTTGACCTCCTTCATCTTGGTAGTATTACTCACCACACACACACAAACATACACACACACAGAGCTTTTTAATCAGCTACTCACCTTTTATCATCAAGAGGGAACGGAATGAGCCATCCGGCATTTGTGTATGTGTGTGTGTGTGTGTGTGTGTGTGTGTGTGTTTGGCAGTGCCTCCATCTTTAGTAGACTTTTAAGTGACTCCACCATGACTCACAGCTCACTGGCTAGATTTTCCCTTACAGTAAAATGTTGAGCAATTTCAAGTTTAACTGTACAAACAATCCTGTGGATTTCTTGGATTTACAACATAATTTAATGAGACCTTAAAATGATTCCAGTATTTTGCATCACTTTTTTTCCAATAAATATTTAAAGGCTTACTGCTAATGCATAAGCTCTGGCATTGTAAGCACAACATGTGAGTGCAATCCAATTGTTTTCTGTAAGCTATTAACTCAACTGTCAACTATAATAAAGAGAACAGTGTGTGGACCAAGGGGCATTTGTGAAATGAACACGGTTATGCTTTCCAAATGCTTGCAAATATTGTTCAGTTTGATTTATTCATAACAGGGCTTAGTCTCCATCAGAGAATAGCATAGTGTTGCGGTTCATCCAGAAAAGTGCTCTCACTGTTCCAGTGTCTTTACTGAGTACTCAGACACATACCCTTTATTTCTCGGCCCTCTCCTGCTGTGCGCTTGAGAGTGTGTGTGTGTGTGTGTTAACCTCTGGCTCCTGTGTTTCAGATGTGAATGAGTGTGAGAGTAATCCATGTGTCAGCGGGGTGTGTAAGAACAATGCTGGTTCCTTTGCCTGCGAGTGTTCGCCAGGCAGCAAACTGGATCCCACGGGACTCATCTGCATCGGTGAATACACACTCACCCCCACACACACACACACACACACACACACACACACACACATGCACTTACACACATAGACATGCATCTGCAATTGCATCATGCATAGGTCTACATCATGCATAGGTGTGCACACACGCACACACACATACACACACTCACACACACCTGCACACACACACACACACACACATGCACACACTCCTTGCAAATGCAACATATATGCCTACATGCACACTGATGCAGGTGCAATGCATCTGTGCTGTTGAATGCATGAAGGTGTCTACTGAAACACACATGTACACACTCACACATGCACTTAAGACAGACACTTAAACATGCACACAGACACTCCCCTCTACACGCTCAAATCCACCCTGGCATTTTACCCTGTTAAAATGCAATCAGTTCAGTCACCCAAGAAAACTCCACTGCATCATTTACACAGCATTAAATAAGTGCATGAATGACAATTTAATGACTCTTCACACAATAGGTCATGCTCAATAAAAATGTCATCCAGACTTTATTTTATGCCTCATATACTTTTAATGCAATTTTAACATCTGAAGCACCTGTTGAAGTTCTCATTATCCGTTGTGTCTGTGCATCTGGATCTGTCTGCTCTGTGTGTGTGTGTGTGTGTGTGTGTGGGTGTGTGTGGGTGGGTATCTCTCTCTCTCTCTCCCTGTCTACCTGCTGGCTTCTGTGTATTTTGTGTGTATCTCATTTTCATCTATCTGTGTGTGTGTGTGTGTGTGTGTTTGTCTGTCTGTCTGTCTGTCTATGTCTCTCTCTCTGTGTGTGTGTGTGTGTGTGTGTGTGTGTGTGTGTGTGTGTGTTTTCACTCGGCCTCTCTTACAGACAGCCTGAAAGGCACCTGCTGGCTCCATATCCAAGATGGCCGCTGTGAGGTCAACATCAACGGCGGCACACTAAAGTCGGAGTGCTGTGCCACGCTGGGTGCCGCCTGGGGCAGCCCCTGTGAGCAGTGTGAGATCGGTACGGCAACCAGCCCTTTTAACACATCATTACATCATGCCTGCAACAGATAGCATACATTGTAACTGTGTGACAAACTGCATGTTTGAAGAGAACACAGTTTGGCAAATGGACCTGGTTGTTTTTCTTTTTTTTTTATGGCATTGCGCTACTGTGTCTGGGCCATGATGGTGCCGTTTGTCTGTGTGTGTGTATGTGTGTGTGTGTGTTTTTTCCCTGTATTTGTGTTAGTTATACATCAATCAGTCGGTGTTAAGACACTGTTGAGTGTGTGTTCAAAGGGAGGGATCATGTGGGCCAGAGAAGTGGGATCTACTCAAGGTTGAGAGTCTCAGACTTGTCAGACTGAATCGACTGCTTGGGCTCTCATTTATATTTAGTCTCAGACTAGATGTAAGGGAATGTGGTTATGTTGTTCAGAGTGTGTGTGTGTGTGTTTGTGTCTACGTGTGTGTGTGTGTGTGTGTGTGTGTGTGTGTGTGTGTGTGTGTGTGTGTGTGTGTTCTGCAGTTTGTGCTGAAATGGTCTCGATGGTGTTTGTGTTTATGTGTGTGTGTGGCTGTGTGAGTGTACGTGTTTATGGGCAAGGTGTCCACAGATGTACACAAGTCCCATCACATTTTGGAAGTACAGCTCAGTGCGGTAAGAAGCATACCCACAGGAGTTCCAGTGTGGAATGTCAAATTGAGACATATCCTCCATGACAGTGGTCATAAAAAAACGGTCGTGGCTTCTCTCCATGGGGGGGCATCTGTCTCCTTGCCAGACCCCCAAAAAGCCCCTGCAAAGCTTCATCCACAGTGGTCTGGCCCTCTGCCCTCTTCTCACTGACTCCCTGGGAAACAAGCGTCTGGCCTGGCCCGACTTTCACACAGTGTGTGTATCCCCTTCTCTGAGCACAACCCTGTGGCCGCACGCTCACACACTTCCTCTGGTCCATGTGCCAGTGGAGCTTAATGACAATTCAAGCCACTGAATGAAGATGGAGACAAAAAAAAAGAAAAAAAAAAATCGAATCATTGAGGGACAAAACTACACCAAACATGGTTAGAAATGTGTGTTGTTTGCTGTTGCTAATGACATTCCCAGAACAGCTCAGCATTTTGTAGGTGTGTTTGCCTGCTGTATTGTTTACAGGACTGCATTTAAAATAGCTGCATGTTTCCCTTAGACATAACATAGACAAGGCAAGACAACTTTATTTCTGTAGCATATTTCAACACAGCAGCCAATCAGAGTGCTTTGGACACGCGTCATACAAAAAAATATGCTTCAGTGTGGTCAGTTAAAAGCTATGCTCCATGGTAATCACCTTTGTATGAGTACAAGACACTTATGAGAACATTTTCAAACAAATAACTTTGTTGTTGTCACCAAAGAAAGTAGCAAAGTAACAAAACATGTAAAAAAGAAGCCTTTCATGAAATATTGGTGTCAGTTTAAAAGCACATGGGCCTATGCTTTGTGGCCAAAAAAGTTCCTTTTTTCAGGCCACCAACATATTGTGTCTGTTCTTAAAAATACAATGTCTGGTATGCTAGGCCAGAGTTTTGCATGTTCTGTGTTATGTCTGTCCTCCTGTTTTCTCTGGAATGGATGTGTATAAGGAGCGCTAAATCCATAAGATGTGTCTGCTTTCCTTCTCTCTAATAGATACGGTTTGCTCCAGAGGCTTCGCTCGTCCAAAAGGGGTCACATGTGAAGGTGAACCACTCTAGACACAAACAAATTGAATAACATTCTAATGAAAAACTTAGGCTTTCTCTTGATCAATCACACAACTATGACTTGCATGAATCAAAAACATCAACTCTTTGGTTAAAGAATCATGACATTAATGTAAGTCTTTTCAATGCTAAAGGTCAGTTGTGCACATAGATCTTTTTTCAGAGGTGTCATGAACTCCTCCTGCCCTCTTTTGAACTGTTTGGGTCATTGGGCCATACCCATATATGTGTTTTATGATTCATATCTCTGGAAACCATTGAAGTAGGGTATATTTATATTGTATGATACCTTAGTCTTCATCAATGTGCCACCTAATTCAAAAGCACTATAAATGCACATGTATGCGTTTACATTTTAGTATGTTAAACGCTGACAGCAAGCGCCAGCCTGCTGCAGAAATAATCATCGTAGTCGTAGAATTCTCTATGAAATGACAAATTTTCTCCTCTCTTTCCCCTGGGCTTGTAGACGTGAATGAGTGTGAGGTGTTCCCCGGAGTGTGTGTCAACGGCCGCTGCGTCAACACACGCGGCTCCTTCAAGTGCCAGTGTCCTGAGGGCATGACCTTAGACTCCACTGGACGCCTGTGTGTCGGTGAGCAGAATTGGCCACATTTGTATTTACGGTTTACATTCTGACTTCAGTTAGGCATTCAACGTAATTATAATGACAATTAAATTAGTGCTTGTATCTGCTTTGGTTCTGGCTATGTTGTGTTGGTAAGTCAAATATCTGTTGACAGACAAATTCGTGACTCAGCCATGGGTTTGTGGACGAAGTATAATGCATTGCGTGCAATATAATATGCTGTAATCATATGCTTATGATAAGTAACACACAACATGTGTAGCAACAGCTGTATGGAGGCTCTGTAAGAGATTTCACCTAATTTCAAGCGTGTGCTGCATGCAATTTCTTTTTGATTGAATTTGTTGTTGTTCTTTTTCTTTTCCAAAATGTGGACACCATATCTCTGTGTTTTTCAGTGTGAGTGTACACACATTGATGTAAATATGGAACAGTTTGTCTCTGAAAAACAGGAAAAAACATGTCCTTCTTTTGTTGCTCTCGCCATGTCCTCTGAAGATATCCGCTCAGAACACTGTTACCTCACCTATGACGAGGACACCTGCACCCAGCCTGTGTCCGGAAGGTTCCGGATGGATGCTTGTTGCTGCACAGTGGGTGCTGCTTGGGGGAAAGAGTGTGATGCGTGCCCAGAGCTTGGCAGCCGTGAGTTTGACATCCTCTGTCCACGAGGACCTGGCTTTGCCAACCGAGGCGATGTTCTCACCGGGAGACCCTTCTACAAGGGTAAGAATGTGGCCAGAATCAGAATAGTTATAAACATACAAAGACATGGACCTATATTTTGTAGAAATAGAGAGACTTAACTGACATTTAGTCCACTTTACTGCTCTATAAGTCAGATTAAGTGTGCCAATTTCCCTGTGTAAACTTGATAGTTTAGGCCACTGTTAATAAAATGTGTTGTCTAAGTATGTCTTAAACTCTCATGCTCTGGGTTTCTTCAGACATCAATGAATGTAAAGTCTTCCCCAGCATCTGCACCCATGGCAAATGCCGCAATACCATTGGCAGTTTCCGGTGTCGCTGTGACAGCGGCTTCGCCCTTGACATGGAGGAACGCAACTGCACAGGTTAGACGGCCTAGAGCAGTACACATCTACCAATCAGAGTGCAGAGAATAGTAGAGATTAGTTCGATTTTTGTCTAACTATCCTGTGACTTTGCAGACATCGATGAGTGCCGTATCTCACCAGACCTGTGTGGGCATGGCACCTGTGTCAACACGCCAGGCAGCTTCGAGTGCGAGTGCTTCGACGGCTACGAGAGCGGTTTCATGATGATGAAGAACTGCATGGGTTAGTGCAGTACTAATGAGAGCTGAACTGGCAGTTTGTGCCCTTGGATTTGATAATGTGTTTTATAATGTAAAGGTTCTGTGTAGTGTGTGTATATATTGTATGTGGTTTTATATTCTGTTTTGAGTTCCTCACATGTGTTTCTTTTTGTTGTTTTGTTGTTTGTTGTTTTTGTTTCATGTGTCTCTGTGTGTGTGTGTGTGTGTGTGTGTGTGTGTGTGTGTGTGTGTGTGTGTGTGTTTGTGTGTGTGTGTGTGTGTGTTTTTCCCCTGCAGACATTGATGAGTGTGAGCGGAACCCGGGCCTGTGCCGCGGAGGCTCCTGTGAGAACACAGATGGCAGCTACCAGTGTGTGTGTCCACAGGGACACCAGTTATCTGTAGACGGGGATGCCTGCGAGGGTGAATACTCTCTCTCTCTCTCACACACACACACACACACACACACACACACACACACAGTGATAGATTAACACTAATTAGTCATCACTAGTAATGCATCTGTTGGTGTTTATGAAGACAAAAAAAGCAACCACATTGGCTTACACACACACACCCCCACCCCCACCCACACCCCCCACACCCCACAAACACACACACACACACACTCAAGACATTACCAGCACAATTTCATTTATCCTCACTCCACCTCTCGTCGTAGAAAAGTCATGATGTCAGCCTTCCACACCCTTGAATATAGAAAGGTCAGGCAATAACGTTCCAGGTCAGGAAGTTCCATAGCCAAATAAATCTGGACATTCTCCAACCCCTCAGCACTGCAGACATCTAATACTAGACATCAAACACTTTGCCCTCCGGATACTTCCATTCAATGTCTCTCAATTGATGTCATTTAATAGGGCTCTGTCAGCTTCATTCTTATCCTCCCATCCGGAAAAGAAAGCCTCTCACGGCTTGGCTGGTGTTCTTCTCTGTGAGAGAGTTCAAGCTCAGGGTTGGACTAGTCTTTAAATGTTGAGGATTAGAAAGTCAATGAGGTAAAGTAGATGGGAGACACACCGACAGGCAGCCACATCAGGCATGTTAGATGTTATATTGACTAGTGACCCTGGATAAGATCTTCTTCATGGCTTCTTTAACGAGAGATGAAGTTCTCCTAAGAGCCTCTCAGCATGTTAACGATTTGTGTGGATGACAGTGAGAACACATCATGACAAGATTTCTGATCTGATCTGCTTGCAGATGTGAATGAGTGTGAGCTGAGCTCCACCCTGTGTCGAAATGGCGAATGTGTGAACGTGGTGGGGACGTACCGCTGCACCTGCAACTCCGGCTATCAGCCCACACCTGACCTACAGGGATGCACAGGTACGACCCGGACTCTCATCCAGTCTTGTGGTGAAAATGAGACAGATAATAGATGGATTATAAATGATTTATTATCATCTTATAAACAGGTAGACGTTTGTATGTGGGTGCCCATTAAATAGCGAAGTTATGGATTTCCTTGTTCCCTGTTCTTTTTCAAAGCTTTTCTATAAATGAGACATTAGTATTGTTTTTTTACTTGTTAGAGCATCGTCTTCTAATTTATGCTTTTATTTATCCCTCCTTTCATCGTCTCAGACTGGTTTAGGTATTCTCTTCCCCCTGTATCAATGCAATAAATTGTGTGTGTGTGTGTGTGTTGTGTGTGTGTGTGTGTTGTGTTTCAGACATTGACGAGTGCACCATAGAGAACGGTGGCTGTGATGGGCACTGCACCAACTCAGAGGGCAGCTACCAGTGCAGCTGTAACACAGGCTACGCCCTCATGCCCGACCAAAGGAGCTGCGCTGGTACAGTGGCACCCACCCACCGCACACCTCTTCATCATGCCTCAACCCACTCTCCTCCACCACTGTGTGCTCTCTCTCATTCTCTCTTTCTGTCTCCCTTTCTCCGTGCCTGGATTTTGTGGACTCTGCTGGATATGTGTAAACACAATTAAAAAACATAAACAGATTTCTTAAAAAAAACATCATGAACAGGGCCTTATTCTCTCTTTCTGTCCCTTTTCTCCACTGCAGCACATCTGTCCTCTGTCCTTTGTTTTCTCTAGATAGCTACAGGTCTGGCAGTTCTTATAGTCATGCAATACTTACATACAGGCTTTTGTTTCAAATTGATTGAAATGTTGGCCAAGAAAGCAAAAGTGAGGAACCATTTAAAACGAAGGGCACCCAAAGTATGTACAGTGGAGGCAGTTTTGAAATCAAAACAGGATTGCCCAGTTGCAAATTCCTATCAGGTTTCAGTGCTGACAGCCCTTATGATGGTGCTCTTCAGGGCTAGAGCTGGCTGTTCTGCAGACTTGGGTCTGCCCTCTCCACTTCAAACAGTAGGCCCGTCATGGAGGTGCTTTTAATATGGCGGTGAAGGTC
Organism: Tenualosa thibaudeaui; assembly: GCA_027481765.1. NCBI lineage: Eukaryota > Metazoa > Chordata > Actinopteri > Clupeiformes > Clupeidae > Tenualosa > Tenualosa thibaudeaui. The sequence continues at coordinate 1,501,273 of JAIFZK010000114.1, read as the reverse complement.
TGGTCTCCAGCTGTTCTCCTCACTCTTTTTCTCATTCTCTCTCTCTCTCTCTCTCTCACTTTCTCTCTCCCTCTCTCTCTCTCTTTCTCGCTCCCTCTGTCTCTCTCTCTTCCTGTTTCTTTCCCTCTTCATTGCTCCCTCTCTTCTCTGACACATATTCTCTGTCTTGTCTGTCATTTTTTTATGTCTGTGTCACTCTCTTTTTTTCTCCCTTCCTTCCTCCCTCTCTCTCTCTCTCTTTCTCTTTCACTCCCTCTCTCCCTTCCTCTCTCTTTATCTCTGTCAATCTCTCTCTTTCTCAGATGTGGATGAATGTGTGGAGGAGCCTGGCATCTGTGATGGAGGACAGTGCACCAACCTCCCCGGGGAGTACCACTGTCTGTGTTTCGATGGATTCATGGCAGCCATGGACATGAAGAGTTGCATAGGTATAGTGCCCCCCTGCCGCTCGCTTGCGTTTGGTTCCTTCCTCTGCATCTGGCCTTATGCTGGCACGACTGCTGGGTAAACAACGCTCACAAAACAGATGGCCATTTTCAAGCCCAGGCCAACAAAGCAATGCCCAATAAAACGTAATAGCATAGTAATAATAACTTTGCTGAATGATTTGTGTGCGTGCGTGTGTATGACTGAGTGACTGAGCCAGCCTGTGTGTGTGTGTGTGTGTGTGTGTGTTTTTGCTCCTACAAGGGAAGCGATGATATATGAAAAGCAGAACGAGGAGTGTGGAACTTGTTTACATGTGTCACATTTGTGAAGGATTGTATGTATATATTTATATATATATGTGTATATATATATATATATCTGTGGGTGAGAGTGTGCTTGTATATGTGCGTGTGTAGGGGTGTAGGGGGGTGGAGTATTTCTGCATTAGGATGAGTGTGTGTGTGTGTGTGTGTGTGTGTGTGTGTGTGTGTGTGCTAGATACACACCTCTTCCCACATGGGAAAGTAGTCAGTAATCCCACTGGGCACTCAGACTCAGGATCCCCAGCCCGTCGGCCCAGCCTGCATCCATAACTCACACAACCACTTCAATGGCCAGGCCTCGACTGCAACAATAAATACACAATTATAGACCTCCGACGCAACAGACATGACAAGCAAACAGCACAGTGTGGTAATCTGGTGATGCCCTTATGTTTGTCCACTGGAACCAATGTCATGGATTTAAAAATATCTATGCCTATCTTAGGAAAGTGTTTTTTTTTGCTCACATCTGTTCCAGCTGCAGTGTATTGTGGGGAAACCCCACATGTGAGCCGTTTCTTTCCTTACTCGTGTGTGAACGTGCATATGTTTTTTATGCCTTCAGATGTGAACGAGTGTGAGCTGAACACTAACCTGTGCTTGTTTGGAGAGTGTGAGAACACCAAGGGTTCCTTCATCTGCCACTGTGACGTGGGCTACTCTGTCAAAATCGGCACGTCTGGCTGTACAGGTCAGTTCACTGATTGCATTGATGAATGACTGCCATTACTCGCCTTCATCTCTTTAGCCAGTACTGACATGTTTCCTTAGGACGAGTCATTCTATTAGTGTTACCTGTATTCCCATGCCCGCTCCAAACACGGCCTGTTTTCCTTGGCTTGTAAAAGTTGCTCCTAATGTCTTTTTAATATTTCACATTAGGATGACACAGTATGCTGTGTTGGATATAAAAACAGTCTCATTATTGTGATTAATAAAATGCAGTTTTTTTTCAAATATTACTCAGTCAGAACTTTATAAACTTCCAATTTCATTCAAGTGAATCCATTTCCACTGAAGCCTGAAGTTTCTTAACCATCTGAGGTAATCTACATGATTCACAAAAAAATTGTCCATCAACGATGTTATAATCCATCTCCCACCTTGTGCAGATGTGGACGAGTGTGAGGTGGACGCCCATAACTGTGACATCCATGCCACCTGTGTCAACACCCCTGGGGCCTTCCACTGCTCCTGTCGTGAGGGCTGGCTGGGCAATGGGGTCAAGTGTGTTGGTAAGATCTTGCCTGGGTTTCCATACATTCTCTATAGTCTCTCTCAGTACAAAAATGACAACCCCAGAAAAAGTATCACTTACTTCACAAGCTGTGATGTAATAGTCCTTGAGCCAGAGGGTTGGTCAGTACCATCCGAGGGCACTAAGGCACAGAGTGATTTTTAGAATGGTATACCTCTCTAGAATTAAAAAATAAATGATAGCATTGCACTGGTGGCGGCTTTGTGTGTGTGTGTGTGTGTGTGTTATCACCCTCTTTGTGCCCATTATAACCCTATGGAGGGATAAATTATGGATGACTAGGTTAGAAATATTAACTGTAATAGATATAGTCAAGTAATAGATATCCTGTCAAAACTTCCCCAGCTGATTATTTACGTGAAGACAAAAGTTTTTTGTATTGCAAGTTTTCTGAAATACCTTGTACATACATGTAGATCAGCCATTGTCTACTGAAATATGTGATGATTTGCACACATTTTAGTCCATGGACTATGGGGTGCACCTCTCCAATCAAACCTTTTGTGAAAAGTCTGATGAATCTGAATGTGAAATTTAATGTTGACATGAACAATTTTGGGATGCACTTCCTTAATGGGTGTACATTGAAAATCATTTTAATATAATGCAAATACTTTAGAGGACTATGCACTGTCCGTGGTTTGGAAAAAGGTGGACTTTGCATATTAAATCACATCTACAATGTGTAGACTTCTAGAAAATATATAGGTTAGGCAGTATAACTTGTTTACCCTTAAGGTCTAGGCCAAAATTCATATAATTATTGCATATATTTAAGAGTAGGATGCCTCATTTACAAATTTATGACATTTCAGGAAACTTGTATTGTTAAAAATTGTCTTAATGTAAATAATCAGCTGAGGAAGTTTTGTGATGAAATCTATTAGTTAATTTTTTAGTTCTATTAACATGTAATAAAATCCTCCACAGGCTTAATGGACATAAACAGGCTGATAAAACAAGAAACAAAACTACCCTGAATGCAATGCTGTCACATGTTTTTCTAATGGTGGCACACCTTGCCAGAAAACACAACGACCCTGATCAGCCATATTTACTGGTCTGGCTCAAGCACGATTAAATACCACTCACAGCAGGAGTTATAACTATAATGGCAAAAACAACAGTTTTATTATCAGTTCAGGAAATCTAAATTACATCATTCACACTGCAAACATGACAACAACTCCTTAAGTGATATCATTAGGGATCGCTTCTAGAGCAATTCCAAGAGCAATAAAACAGGTAGAAAAGGTGATAACCACGGGTGTCTGAAGTAGAACACGAGACATCAATGGTAATACATTACCAATTGGTTAATGCGGAGTAGTTTAAATGATAGAGGGTGTAAAGGATATGTTCTGTATAGAACCACGGTTCTCTGAAGGAGAGCACAAGATGTTAAGCAATGGGTAATGGATTGCTGAACGAAGAGTACTTCAACTAATAGAGAACTCACCGCCAATCAGAAATCATGCATTGTAAGACACATCATATTCATCAACATGAGGAGAGACATTTGCTATTGTAAGTCAGTGTGGACGCTGATGTTGTTACAGTTGGTGATCCCTTTAGTTTTCGTTCCTGTTCCTACAATGGCCCTTCAGAACACTAGTGGAGAGAAATAGACTTTTCAGCAAAATCAGAGATGTTGTGGCAGTGGCAATCACCCATGAAGCCAACATGTGGACAGAATAGATGCATTGACTTAAGTGTTAAGCTTTTTGAGGAGAGAAACATCTGCTAAACAACTTGATGAGTCTGTGATCAGGTGACTGCATGCATGCATTCAGTACCCCCGAAATACACTGGGGTATCTTTGGATTACATGTGCGTGATTCCAAATTACTTCTCTCTACTTTTGGGGTGGAAGTTCTTGAAACCACTTTTAAATGAATGTGTGGTCTGTGCTTCCTGCTAATGCAATTCAGACAGGCGCACAGTTCCAAGCCACTGCTGACTATCACTCATTAAAACAAATGCATTAAGGAGAACAGTGATTTGCCAGAAATGAAAAGAGGAGGCGGGTATTTTTAGAGCCGAGTGTGGTCTCAATGTGCCACTAGGGGTGTGTGTGTGCGTGTGTGTGTGTGTGTGTGTGTGTGTCTGTGTGTCTGTGTGCCTTTGTGCCTTTGTGTGTGGTGTGTAGCAGTTTGATCTATGGAAACATTTGCTCTTCTCTGTGCCTCATTGGTGGCCCAGCTCTTTGGAGCCTTGCAGGCTCTGTGTGTGTATGTGTGTGTGTGCACGCGCGCGTGTACATATGTGCAAGTTTGTGTGTGTGTATGTGGGTGTGTGTGGAAGAGACAGAGTGAGACATTTGAGATGGAGAGGAGAAGAGAGAAAGGAAAGTGATGGAGAGCTGATCACTAGCTGGAAAGATTGCATAGAATAGATATAATAGGAAGGGACTGAAAGTGGGCAGAAATTGCAGACAGACAGACTTTTAACAACCTTTCCTGAAAAACAATCTAGTCAGAAACTGAAGAAGAAAATTGTTCTTTGAGTCATTAATTGCCACAATGCCCCTCTCACACAACACTTCTCTCCTAGTGGAAAGAGAAAGAGTAAGGGGAGATCATGGAAAATAAAAGAAAAATGAGAAGAGAAGGATTAAAGAACGAGAGCCAGTCCAGCTGTCTGCTGCTGCTGCTGTGTGATCTCAAGGAGCGGTGAAGTAAAATGCTGGAAGCGTTACTGTAGTCCGCTGGACTCTCCTTCACGCCTCAAGACTGTGACTCATTCTATCTGCATATTAGCTTCTCTCAGGAGAGAGGATGCTCTCTAATGCATAATCTCCTTATCCTCTGACCCAGATCACTGCGTCATCCCCCATTGGAGTTGGGTCAGATGCTCTTAAAGGGCCGTGGGTGGAGGGTTTGGAGGGGGAAAAACAAAATAGCTCCACAAAGGCAGGCGTGTGTCGGCTGTTAGTCTTGTCATCACCCGTGGAGTTTCTGAGGTGCCGACGGACCATGCTGGCTCTATTGCAGCGCCTCTCGGCTGTCCACAGAGATGCCGCTCACAGCTGGGTGCAGATGTTATGTCTCCGAGTGGCTGACCGCTGACGTTGTTCTCAGATGCAAACCATGCCGGAGATCAAAGTCAGGGAAGAGATACAAATATCTGTTCTGTCCAAGCCCAAGAACTGACCATACTGAATGCCAAATTAAAGGTCATAGTTCCAGTATTTTGTCCAAGACGTGTACTTTCCTTGGTTGGTTTGGATTATAGAAATATTGCCATGTCTGTGGAATATTACAATTTAACCTTTTTTCAGTTTGAGAACAAAAGCAATTTATAGCACTTTATAGGCAAATTGAATTTTAATCTTTAGCCTTATTTTGTCAAAAAATGCCCATACTGTAGCCTGGTAATAAAACCAGCCCCTTCTGCGCTTTCGTTTCATACAGAAGGTCTGGACATTCAGCAGTGTCGATATTTGATTGCTGGCCTGAGGTGTTTAAAAAGATTGGATCAGCCCATGGCTGATAGCTTGCCTTATTTTAATAGCATTCTAGCTCTGCATTCACAAAGCCTCCCTCTGTTTGCTGGTTGGACAGATTAAAATGCATCCTGAGACAACAAGCTCAATGGGATCAAATCCAGACTAGCACTGTAGGGAGATGATAATCAAGTGCTAGGAAGGCAAAGTCAGGCTAACCATACCTCAATCTCAGTTCATTTTCTCACTTGATGTTTTGTCAAAGACATGCTAATGCTTGTACATAATGTATATAATACATTATATCATAAAAAATCATATACCATTTGAATGATGTCTTGGCATGTTTGTCTTATGGCATGTAGACTTGGATGAGTGCACCAATGGGACACACCATTGCAGTGTGAACGCTGAGTGTGTGAACACACCTGGCTCCTATCGCTGCAGCTGCTCCCTGGGTTTCACTGGAGATGGCCTCACCTGCACAGGTAAACCAACACACTCACACCTGCACAATCTAAAAACATTCTCACATGCACAGGTAAAAAACACACGCACATAACAACGTGTGTAAAACGTGAAACAATGTAAACTTACTCTCACCTTAAGCTGCAGCACCATTCACTTACCTAAGTGAGGGATGCTGGCATTTTCATTGTATGAGATGGTCCTATGGTCATACATGATTGACTGTCTAATTGAGTTATCATTATGTGAATGAACCATAGATTACTTTGCAAAAACTCTATTTGATGAAGACATATTTTGTCATGTGTATATATTCTGTTTTTCACACACATGCACACAGACATGGATGAGTGCGCTGAGAATGTGAACCTGTGTGAGAACGGTCAGTGTCTGAACGTGCCAGGCGGCTACCGTTGTGAGTGTGAGATGGGCTTCGTCCCAGCCCCTGACAGCAAAACTTGCCAAGGTGAGTCAAACACACACACACATAGAAACGCTGCGTAAATTATCTTCTGAATCATCATGGGTTATAATGTCAAGTTGTAATCAAGTTATAACAATATATTGTTGCTGCATTTTGTGCTTTGATTCAAAAGTTTGCGTTTCGACAGTTAATTTCTGCCTCAGTCCCTCAGTTGAAGTAGCCTTTCCTTCTTTACGGCTGTGAGAAATGAATAGCTGTGTATGTGTGTGCGGGTACATGCATATGTGTATGTGCGTGCGTGTGTGCGCGTACATGCATATGTGTATGTGCATGTGTGCGTGCGTGTGTGTATGTGTGTGTGTGTTTGTTCGTGTGTGTGTGCGCGTACATGCGTGTGTGTTTGTGTGTGTGTAAGAGGATAAATGTGGTGCATAAAGTATGATACATATCTGGAGAAATCAAAGGCTGGTCTTCTATTTAAAGCCACATCCAAACACAGGCTGATTGTGTCCTAAGCCAACCATAAGACACAGCTACATGAAACCAGTGAATCTTTTTTATGTCTGCTCTACCACTGTGTGTGTGTGTGTGTGTGTGTGTGTGTGTGTGTGTGTGTGTGTGTGTGCGTGTGTGTGTGTGTGTGTGTGTGTGTGATAGATATATAGATAGATATATAGATACTTTTATTATCCCGTAGGAAATTGTTTTTTTGTGTGTGTGTGTGTGTGTGTGTGTCAGCGTGAGTGCATGCATACAATTTGTGTGTGTGCGTGTGCGTTTGAGTGTGTGTCAGTGTTAAGGGTACACATGCTCATGTGTCTATGTGTGCTAATTTGCATCCCTGGCTCCAGAAGTTGGCAACAGAAGTTTTCAAGGGTTGGTTTTAGTAATTTAGGCTCTTGCACAAGAAGTATTGCAATAGTTATTTTTATGGGTAATAAACACTTGCATGCTTTCTGTAAACGAGCCACCATAGCCCTTCAGCTGTCAGTAACAGCACTAATTCCCTGTGTTGCAGATATTGATGAGTGCACGTTCCATAGCATCTGTGTGTTTGGCAAATGCAAGAACCTTCCTGGAATGTTCCGTTGCATCTGTGACGACGGCTACGAGCTGGATAGGTCTGGAGGAAACTGCACAGGTACCGGACTGCCACATGACTAGCATCCCCATTTCAATGCTTTTCTGTCCTATTGCTTCAGTTCAATTCAATGAGATTTATACAAAGCTTTACAATAGTATTGTGTCTTGGCGCTTTACAGCAAGAAGCACCTAAGGGCAACTCCTTTATGTTAGTTTAGGAAGAAACCTTGGGCAGATCCATGACTCAAGGGGCTAATCCGACTACCAAGGGTCATCCAGGAAAAGTGCAATCAGAAGTAACCATGATACAATGAATACAAGTTGTCCATGGTTTTAGCTAAGCATCACAATAGTTCCAAAATAAAATAAAATAAAAATTGTCCCCATAATATTACATGGTAGTCAGTCCATAGGGGGTTATCAAGAATCATGGCTGGACAGTGTAGTAGCAGCCAGACATAGTGTTGAAGTCAAGGAGTGAGATGGGGTATGGGGGTAACAATAAGGGTCTGTTTTTGACAATTCCATTGTGAGGGGAGGTCAGTCACAAAGGGAAGGAGAGTCAGTCCTGGCATGGCTGTCCTTTTGTCCTTTTGTCCTATTGCTTGTCTCCTCGGTTGTGTGTAGAGGATTGTGGGCAGCAATAGGAAGAGGCCTGTTTTTGTCAAAGACAAGTCATCTGTAGTATACTTTAGTAGTGCTATTTACTGTAGTACACTGCAGTATACTTTGACACATGTGTGATTTGTTCTTGCAGATATAGATGAGTGCCTGGACCCTATAAACTGTGTGAATGGGCTTTGCGTGAATGTCCCTGGCTCGTACGAGTGTAATTGCCCAACGGACTTTGAGCTCAACCCCACTGGAGTGGGCTGTGTTGGTAAGTGATTTTTACAGATCTTTATGCTATTATAACTTCCTTTTATTTTCTAATACAGTGATCACAGGATCTCATTACTTTAATTATTTTTATATTTGGTAGCCAATTTAAAATAAATGGACATTTATGTAGCACTTTTCTACTCATAAGAGCACACAATTAGTTTTACAGGTTTATACCTCACACTTTTATCCATTCAAATGCACACACACACACACACACACACACACACACTCACACATTTACACATTCAAGCCCACACTTCATACCAGCATTGAAGGCATGACCTGCCTGCACATGGGGGGTGACTCGTGCAACCCAGTGATCAATGAAGAGTTACAGTCTGTCTCTCTCTCTCTGTCTCTGTCTCTGTCTCTCTCTCTCTCTGTCTGTCGCAGATGCCCGTGCTGGAAACTGTTATCGTGAGGCAACTCCTCGCGGTCGAGGTGGCCTGTCCTGTAGTGTGGAGGTGGGGGTAGGCGTAAGCCGTTCATCCTGCTGCTGCTCTCTGGGCCAAGCCTGGGGCAACCCCTGTGAGCTGTGCCCTTCTGTCAACTCCTGTGAGTACAAACACCCAACACCCCCACGTAGCATCACTAACAAGCTTCAAATACGCTCACCTCGTTAACAAGATCAACATGCTAATGTGTAATACTTTAATGCTAATGCTAACCACACTACTATTCAAAAGACTACTAGTATCATTACATCAGCATACTAGTGATATTGTTTGGCTACTGTCTAATTAGATGGAATCATCAACTGTATTTTCAGCAAAAAAATGTAGTCTATAAACCTTCAAAACGAGATCATCGCTATTGCATGCCATTTGTAGATATCCGTAGTCTTAAATCTGCTTCATAAATCTGCTCCATGTTTATTGCTTGTTGGAGTCTCAGTGATCAGTTGTGTGTTGCTTGCAGCGGAGTACAACACTTTGTGCCCAGGTGGAGAGGGCTTCCGACCTAATCCTGTTACCATCATACTAGAGGGTAAGAAGCAGCGTTTGTAGGAAAGGGACTTGTGGTGGATTAACCTTTGTATGTAATGTCCCTAAAATTCACAACTCTAGAGACAATATCTATTGATCAAGAGCTAATTAAAAACTTGGATCCACTGTCACATAAGGACAGTTATAGAAGTTGTAGAGTAGCCATTAGTCCTTCCTTGTCCGTGAAAATGGTTGCTGGAGTGACGATTGTTGTTTCTATTACAGACATTGATGAGTGCCAGGAGCTGCCTGGCCTCTGCCAAGGAGGGAACTGTGTGAACACCTTTGGGAGTTTCCAGTGTGACTGCCCTCCTGGCTACTACCTCAATGTGGACAGTCGTATCTGTGAAGGTAAGGACCTGCACTAAAATTTTATGTTCACCCAACTGCTGAGCAATATTTGACAAAAACCGGCAGTAAATTCTGCCAACCTAAAATGTATGTATGTTACGTGTTTCGTTGGTATATAGACAGACTTGTAAGATGTTTTTGTTGTTGTTGTTGTGTGTCTCAGACATTGATGAATGTGTGGTGAACCCGGGCATCTGTGGACCTGGCACCTGCTACAACACCCTGGGCAACTACACCTGTGTGTGCCCACAGGAGTACATGCAGGTCAATGGAGGCAACAACTGCATGGGTGAGTGACTAAGCCAATTAGACAATCCTGTTTGTAACTAGCTTCAATCAATTATGATATGTTGTGCAGGCATCATTAACTTGCTTATCCTCTAATGTGTTCAGTTCTGCAACTGTAATGCCAAACTCTGAAGAGGAGAAGTGTATTTCTCTTTTTGGTGAAAATGTATAACAATGATCTCAGTGATCATCTACTCTTCATGTTTAGTTTATTTTATTTATTTTTAACAGGGATAGTGTACAATAGAGACATCAGTCTCTGTAAAACTAGGAAAGATGCATTGCACCAGGTTTCAGCAAAGTCATGCCCTGTAGTAGTAGTAGTAGTAGTGTAGCAGTAGTTTCCCTTGGCAGGTAATCGATCATGTAGGTGTTATCAAGAGTAAAATATGCAAGCAAATCAGACCAGGGGTCAGTAGAATAGTCCAGGCATACTAATCAATTACAGAGTTATACAGGATACAGTTTGTAAAAGAATGATTTTACAGTGAGGTAAGAAAATGACAACAATCTATGACACACAGACCAATGAGCTAAACCCCTCTCCCCCTTCCCACACAGACAGACAGACACACACACACACACACACACACACCATAATGTCCCTCTCTCTCTCTCATCCAGACATGAGGAAGAGCCTGTGCTACAGGAACTATAATGGCACAGTGTGTGAGAATGAGTTGGCCTTTAACCTCACCCGTCGCCTGTGCTGCTGCTCCTACAACGTGGGCAAGGCTTGGAACAAGCCCTGCGAAGCCTGCCCAACCCCTACTACAGGTGAGATTCCCTGCCCTCCCTGTGCTGCCTTCCCAACACACAGACAGACTCAAGGTGTGATCTGAAAATAGTCTGATCTGAACAAGTTTGTTTGTCACATTCTTAAAAGTGGCTTTTAATTTAATTCCTCTCCTATCCTGTAGGTGGTAGTTTTTGTGTGGAAATAGCCTGGTCTTACTCAGGATCATTGAAGTATCCACAACGTGACTAAACCGAAGGTGATGTCTTTGTCTGTGTCCACCTCTTGACTGAAGCTAATTACTGTGTCTTGTGTTGTGAATGTTTCAGATGAGTACCGTGTCCTGTGTGGCAACATTGTCCCTGGGTTTAAACTGGACATTGAGACTGGTAAAGCCGTAGGTAAGATTCAGCTTTGATTCAGAGGTTAAATCTAAGTTGACGTAATCTATGTATTTCTATATCAAGTACTTTCTATCATGTCATGATTATGATTTTTTTTTTAAATTAATCTTTGTGTCTTCCTCATCTTAGATATCGATGAGTGTCGGGAGATACCTGGCATCTGTGCCAACGGTGTTTGCATCAACCAGATCGGAAGCTTCCGCTGTGAATGTCCCACAGGCTTTAGCTACAACGACCTCCTGCTTGTGTGTGAGGGTAAGTCAGGAACCTCGACGCACCATCACATCATTCAGTTTCACAGCACTGGGATATCATTGGCAGCTGGTCAAACACCAGACCTTTTATGACATTATGAACAAACCAGCAAAACAGCAAACATGGAATTATGGGACAGCTATTAGTCTGGTGAACAGCACTTTAGTTACGTTACGTTCAGCTTGTGGTTGAGCGCTCCAGACGCTCCAGATGCTTTTGAGGTTATCTGGACTTGTAGAGCTCTACCACGAATGGTGCAGTGCATATATATATATATAAACTATTGCATCCCAGACAAGAGTAATGATGCACTCTGGAGAAATCCCTGTTCCTGTGTGTGTCAGGCGGTCTTTCACATGCCACCCCGCTCTCACAAAAAAATCGAACCATGGTGGAGGTCTATGAGCTTTTACATCTCTCAGCTGTGACAGAGGAGAGAGAGCGCGAGAGCTAAACCGAGAGCAGAGACCTCCTGCTCCAAAGCACAGGAAGCCGTGGAGACTGAGGATAGCACATGTGTCGAGTTTCACCGCATGCGTCTCCACCCGCTGTGTTCCCTCCTTCGACTTTTATTGTCCTCCCTCTTATCCCCCTCTTTTTTCCTCTCTCCTCTTCCCTGCCTCTCTCTCTCTTTTTCTCTCTCTTTCTTTCTTCAAATATTAGCCCTGAGTCTGCCTGTGCTTCTCATGACTTCCCCCCACAGAGTGGTCTGTGCCTCATGCGGTGTCCATCTACAGTAAGGGCTCTGTTTATTAGGGGACAACCTAAAACCCCCACTGTACCCCCACACAGCCCGCCCACGAACCATCCACAGCTTGCTCCTTGCTAGACATTGTGTGTCTGTGTGTGTGAGTGTGTGAAAGAGAGTGGGTGGGAGGATGTGGGGGTTTATGGGTAAGGTATAAAGTGACAGGGTTTGATGCACGGGGAAAGGAGGACAACCCAACACACACATGCATTCACTCATCTTGATGCCACAACAGTTTCCCCCAGCCATTTCTCTGTGTTTGTATGTGTGTGTGTGTGTATGAGGGTGGGTTGCCAGAGGAGCTGCAGAGGAAGTGACCCAACTAATCAACATTGCGTTTCAAGCGTCTCCAGCATGCTGGTGGTGACCCCCCACCAGCCACCAACATACACACACTCACACACACACAAGCATTCACCCCTTGTACGTGCTCCAGTGGAAGGGCGCCCGGGCTTTAGGGCACCCTGCTGTGTTGGGACGCTCTTATGGGAGCAGTTCTAATTAGCGGTTGCTACACTGGGGTTCACCACACTCCTCCAGACCACCACAATGAGGGGAAAATGTGACAGGCAGGGGCAGAGCAGGCCAAAGCTGACTGGCAGATTAGCTATATTGCTGCCATTCCTATCATTGGGAACGTCATTTTTTGTGAGTCTGGAACTTCTATAGCCAAAGACAAAGCAAAACCGAAAAGAGTTTTGTTGCAGTATAGGTTCACATCATAGTTGCTATGATATGCATATGGTATGATGGACATTATAATAGTTTTCTTAATATTATGATATATGTAATCTTGCTAAAGTCAGCAAGTGATTTAATGTCAATATTCCATTATGTATGATCTGCTTACGCAGCTTGTTGATTATCTTTGCATTTGTCTTTATGAAGGAGATTTCTTGCCAGGATTCTGTCAGAACCGGGCCATGTCACTGTATAGTTTTGCCAGTAATTGGATTTCTCTCCCCCGCTGCTTCCTGTCCCACTATAATAAGACTCAATTACCACTGGACACATTCTGACGTGAAATCCAAGCTTTTGTTTTCCTTGCCCTGCATGTCAAAGTCGGGTGCCCTGTACTCCTTCAGAGGGCCATTATGGAGTTAAGACAGACGTCTTGAGTTCTCACTGACTCACGCGTGGTAGATGTGGTTTGACAGGAAACTTTTAGTGCTGCCTGCCGGTCCCCTCCCTTATGAAAAGACCCCCTCATTTCCTGTGAAGTTTAATATAAATGAAGGTCCTCGTTCCTCATGTTCACTGGAGCTTTGTACAGTCTAATAAAAAAGAAAACTGCAAAAACTATTCATGAGATGTCTACAACCTCAAACAGACATTCCCTGTTAAAGAGAGTTAATGTCTTTTTTCATAACTTGACAGTCCTATCTTGATATAAAAGGCTTTTCTTGAAGGCACAAGCCCTCACATTTTTTTGGAAAAGCTGTCTAACATGCAGGTTTTAGTTCAAGAAAGAAGTTAAATATTAATTGTTACACATTAGCAGTATATAGTAGAAAGAGAAAAAAAAGAGGTGAGAGGAGATTATTCTTTTTCTGGATGCCAGACTTTTTCAGCCGCTTCATTCCATTTCTCTCTCCATCCCTGTGCTCTCTCCATCCTCGTTCCCTCGAGAGAGTATTTGTACAAATAGCATTTTGTTTTCTTTCCCTCTCTCCCTCTCTCTCTCTTTCTCTCTCTGTCACACCGTCTCTCAGACATTGATGAGTGCAGCAATGGTGAGAACTTGTGCCAGAGGAACGCAGACTGCATCAACAGCCCTGGGAGCTACCGCTGTGAATGCTCCGAAGGTTTCAGCCTCTCGCCCACTGGGGCCTGCATTGGTAAGACCAACTAACACACCACGCTTCCACAGATGGCACACTCCATCCCTGTGTGTCCAGTCACAACACACGCAATGTGTGTGACTGGACACAATGTGTCCTCTGCCAGCTTTAGCATCTTGCACTACTACACACAGGATTCTAAAATTGTGAATAGTTGCCAAATTGTGAATAGTTGACTCCCTAATCTCAAATCCCCCAAAGATGATGTAATGTTTATATTTGTACAGTCACTCTCAGTGGCAGTAAATGACCTATGATACCTAGGTCATGACCCCCCACCACACACACACACACACACACACACACACACACACACACACATACACATACACACACATACACATATATACAGACTTTGGTGGCACACAGACTTTGGTGCCTATTTCCTGTGCGGTCAGTGCATCATCCAGCTGCAGACCAGTGCCATGCCAACCTCTTATTTTCCCACTGTCTCCACTCTGTGATGCTTGGCAGTTGCCTCTACCGTCTTTGGAAGCCCTTCCCACAAGCTCCCGCTCCCACTCTCTTGATTTCTTGCTGGATTGATCATTTAATTGCACCCAGATGTCCTGACCTTAGCCGTACCCTGTCTCCTTCTCATTCTCTCTTCCTCTCTCTCTCTCTCTCTCTATCCCATGCCCCTGACTGTGCCCAACCATCAGACCGCAACGAGTGCTTGGAGATCCCCAACGTCTGCAGCCATGGCGAGTGTGTGGACATCCAGGGTGGTTACGAGTGTGAGTGCCACAATGGCTTCAGGGTGTCCGTCAACCGACGGATGTGTATAGGTGAGTGAGCCACCCACCCGAATGCCTGCTCATCCACCACGTACCTCTGTTGTTGTTTAGTTTAGCCTGTCCTATCCACACAGTGCTCTTAAGGATGGAGGTGGTGTTTGAAGTGACCTCCATTAACCTCTCAGCTAATGCTAATTGATGTAAGATGCATTACAGGAAGTGGTGTGAAGAAGGATTGTTGACACTATGTGTCTTCTTAATGGTTTCTGTCATGTCTGTTAGCCCTCTTCAGCTAACAGGTATTTGACTCACAAGGACCACAGCAAAGCCAGACAAATAGTTGATGCAGGATAAGTCAGCATTTGGCCTCAAATAAAGAACCGAATTTGAGAACCTTTAATGTTTTGTTGAAAGATTTAAGTTTATTTACTTTATGTTTGACTTATGACTTGTTGACATCTTGTTTAAACAATACAGGTATATATATATGTTCCTGATGGTTTGCTATCTCTGTATTTCTCTTCATGTTGTTGTGCAGACATTGATGAATGTGTAAGACAGCCTTGTGGAAACGGCACATGCAAGAACACCGTGGGTTCCTTCAACTGCCTTTGTCACCCTGGCTTTGAGATCACACACAACAATGACTGCACAGGTAGGTCTGTCTGCTGATGTGCACATCATTTCATTCTGCAAGCAGCCAGTTTGTTTAGACACTTGGAACTTGGAACTTGGAAGTGGAACTTTATTTAATGTGAAAGTCAGCAAGTAATACATTGGTATGCAACACCTGAAACCTTTAAATTCGGCGATCTACTCACCGAAGTCACAAAATGGTAACAAATACATTTGAAAAGACATAATATATATACATAGCCATATAATAAGCGGAGTGATATACTGTATTGTCTGCTTATCAATATTGGGAAAAGTCCCTTTGGGACGAAGCACATGCCGCTGCTTTGTGTCCTGATGGTCCTGTTCACCCTATCAGTACTTATAAAGTTGAATCCAATCCAATCCAAACAATCCAATTGGAGTTGGACTAATAATAAAGTTTATCAAAATTATATTAACATATTTCTGTAAATTCATCACAAATGGGCTTTGCATCTGAATTCTTCACTTATTTTCCAATATTGACCAGAGGGCAATACATTACTCTCTCCACAGTACACTTTACTTTCTCAGCTGTATGTGTCCACTTAGTCCCAGTAACACCATGGTCTTCTGCGTTCCTCTGTGTTTGTGTACAGACATTGATGAGTGTTCAGCATCATACGGGCAGCTTTGCAGGAACGGGCGCTGCATCAACAGTATTGGCTCCTTCCAGTGTCTGTGTGATGAGGGCTACGAGCCCAATCTGGATGGGAAGAACTGTGTTGGTAAGTGGGAGTCTACCCTTCAGGGAGTACTTGTTGTGGAGACACCATTCTTGTTTTTGGATGAGAGGGCGGTGCATTTTTTTAATAAAGTATTATCTCATTGCATGTAGCTACATTTTTCTTCCTCTCTTCCTCTCTTTCTCTGTTTGTTTTTCTTCTCTTTCCACACCCTCTTTATGTATATCTTTGAACTCAACCTTCTGAAACCCATCTCTTTTTTCTTGCTTTATTTCTTTCTTCTCTCTCCCTCTCTCTCCCTCCCTCCCTCTCTCGGGGGGATGCAGACGTGAACGAGTGTGTTATTCTACCGGGGACCTGTGCTCCTGGAACGTGCCAGAACCTGGATGGGTCATTCCGCTGCATCTGTCCTGAAGGATACAGGGTGCTGAACGAGCACTGTGTAGGTGAGTGCCCCAGTCTGCCGTCACTGCTGCTGTGTGTCTGGGTGTGTTTGTGTGTGTGTGTGAGTGTGTGTGTGTGTGTATTTTTGTGCACGTGTCTATGTGTGTGAGTTGGTGTGTTTGACTCATTGAAGTGGAGACTTAACAGGGATGCCGGGTGGTAGTTCTCAATATGAAAGTTTGTGTGCAATGCTGTGTGCAATCATAAGTGTGTTTCTGTGTATATGTGAGTTTGAGTTTGAGTGTGTGTGGATTCAGCTCTGTTCAGTTGGTTTTGTGTGTTAAGTTGAGTGAGTAGCTCCAGCATCCTGTCCTGAGCTGAGCAGGCCTTTGTGCCATATAAGGCAGCCCTTTAAACAGCAGAGACCATTTGCCATTCTTGTTTGACTCTTAGATCATTACTTTTCCAACCGAACCTCCAGTCAGTTGGCTTGTAGAGGCCACACACATTGATAATAGATATATGTGTGTGTGTGTGTGTATATACTTGTGTGTGTGTGTGTGTTTGTGTGTGATGTATAATCCATCTTGCAACAGTTGTGTGACACTTCTGGGGCACTATGTCACACTCGTTCAAATACACACCCTGTTTTTTTTGTTTTTTTTACTCCACTTGTTTACAGTCTGTGCTCACACTCTCTTTCTCTCTCTGGGAAAATGTGTTGATGGACAGAATCAGTTTCTTTCCCTGTTTCTCTCTCTGTCCTTCTCACTCTGTCTTTTAATTCTTCCTCTTGGTATCTCATCTTAAACAGATGTCAATGAGTGTGTGGAAGATCCTAACATCTGCCTGTTTGGGACCTGTTTCAACAATCCTGGCAGCTTTGAGTGTGTTTGCAAGGCTGGGTTCATCCTGTCAGAGAACGGACGCAGATGTTATGGTACTTCTCTTTCCGTCCCACTTTTGCTTACCTTGATGAAAACACATACACACACTTACACACACACACACAATAACTTTGGTATAAAATTTGTCTGAAAGGGGCCTCAGAGTTTTTATGTCAGAAAGAAAACTGTCTGTTAATTGAGTGCTAACAGCTTTTAAAGAGTGGCGATGTTTCAGTAGGAGCTATTTAATGAGGTGAAACGAAACCATTAACATAATTTACTTCATCGTTACTCGACTTCCTGTGCGCAAATTACATGTAGGCTGAAGTGGGCCCATCGTAGCATTCTGTTAAAACTGCACCTATTTGTGCAATTAAGTTGTTTGTGTTCATGTGGAATTTTTCCTGAAGTGACCTTGTGTAAAGCTCTTATTCAATTACTTCACCCATGTGCTTTGAATAAGTGGAGTTTGCTAACGGCAGAAAACATTCCTCACTGTCTGTAAACTCAGTAGTTTCTGTAGTCAGAAAGAAAAGTGAAGTGCCTGTGTTATGTCCCAGTTTTTTTTTTATAAAATATGCGAGTGCCTGGTGCACAGAAAGCACTTAATACCACATTGGTAGGTTTTGAAAATGAGTAGGTTGTGGACTATGAAGTCATAAAAAATAACTTCTTGAATTCACAGTTTTATGAATTGTAAGTTTGTCTTTACACTTTCCTACACTTTCCTACAAGAACTTGTCTGTTTGTTGTCCTAAGGTCCACTTCATCTTTGTTTGTGTCCTCTCTCCTCGTGTGCAGATAAGCGGGAGAGCTACTGTTTCACTCGCTTTGAGAACGGCAAGTGCTCACTGCCGCAGGCCTTCAACACCACCAAGGCCAAGTGCTGTTGCAGCAACATGCCCAAGGAGGGCTGGGGGGACCCTTGTGAGCTCTGCCCAAAGGAAACTGACGGTGAGACACATCTGCACCACTGACACTAATGCCTGTCTGTCACTGAGATCATCAGTGCTGAGGTGTCTCTCCCTCCCTCAGTTGCTGAAGCACACCTGCGCCTGTGATGCTGTGACGTCTCTCACAATGACACTCACAGGCCTCTCTCTCTCTCATTCTCTCACAGACACATTTGCATCATTGTCGCTGAGGCATCTTTCTCTCTCATACTCACAGACACAACCACTGACCCCAAAGGCCTCTATCACTCGATCCAGATATATCTACACTACTGATACCGATGCACCTTTCTCTCTCTCTCCGACCCTCACAGGACACCATATCACACCTTTCTTGATATCAACCTTCAACCTTGTTGAGCTTAATGTCAACCTTCAAGCTTTTGTCAACCTCCTTTCCATCTTCTACATCATCACTGATCTGTCTACTTAGGGCTCTAAATTAACGTTACTTAAATGCTCTTTTGCTCCTTTAAAGCTGGATTCAAGGACCTTTGTCCGTTTGGCTTCGGAATAATCCCTGGCTCTGATGACTCGCGTATAGGTAAGGACTCCCCTAAATCATGTTGAGCTACATATTTGTGTCATCGATATGTGAGCTCCCAGGGAATGATAACAAGGGGTTGCAGTCTTCGTACCTTGTTTGTGTTCAGCATACCACAGGAGCATTTTGGTTTTGGATTTATTTTGAAATTTATTTGCACAGGTCGATTTGGAAACACAAGCATAGCATATAGAGGAACCTTTTTCTCATCTGGATTTGTGATTTATCTATGTCCTATGGCTATACCACTCCATATCTCTCTCTCCCTCTCTCTCTCTCTCCATTTTCCTCTCTCTTTCCCTCTCTCTCTCTCTCATTCCTCTCTCTCTGACCCTCTCCCTCTCTCCCTGCTAGATCTGAATGAATGTGTGGAGAATCCAGGCATCTGCTACAATGGACACTGTATTAACACTGACGGCTCCTTCCGATGCGAATGCCCCATGGGCTACAGACTCAACTACACTGGTGTGCACTGTATCGGTGAGAGAGACACCCCATTCACTCCCATTCACTTTCAGCGATATGCAGCTAGCAGGGGATATGCCTAGTCTGGAGCCTGACTGGTAAAGTAATTGATTTAAGGAGACTCTTGTTTTTGAATGATAGTTTTCCCCAATGCATGATAAATTTAGCAGATGACAAAATACCCAATACATCTTCAGTTTGGCACAGATGCACAGATAGCTTACATCTGATAGCTGCATATCAAGTGATGTGTTGCATTTGTGAAAGTTAGTCACTCTTGAGGGAAAATGTTTACTCAATGTACAGTGAAGTTGTCCCTTCTGTGTTTGTGTGTGTCCACAGACATTGATGAGTGTTTGGTGGGGAATCCATGCGGTAATGGCACTTGCACTAATGTGATCGGGGGTTTCGAGTGTACCTGTGAGGAGGGTTTCGAACCAGGGCCCATGATGACCTGCGAAGGTAAGCTGTTTGTCTGGAAACCAGACCCTGGCCATTTGTGAATTAGTGAAATGAGAAGGGCGACTTATTCATCCTTTGACATTTTTAGAGGAGCTGTTAGGTGTTAATCAGTGTCTATTATTATTATTATTAGATTATTAGTTTTATTACTGTTGCTCTATTACAGCCTAGTATCATTTTATTTCAGTTGTTAAGAACCAGACAAGCTGTAGAAACACACTCCTATTTCTGACCTATGCCATTAAAATACCACAGTTTTGTTTTAGTAAAAAAATTCTGTGTCAGTGCTCCATCTTCAACATGTGATGAAAAGACCAGATGTCCATATATAATGCAGTGAAAATGTTAGATACGGTAAAGCTATAGAAGCCAGATATCCCTGGAAAATACTGACACAGGTAAAGAAAATGTATAGGAAATTAAATCATCCCCTCAATTACAATGTAATAGACATTTAATGAAAATCCTTAATTGTGTCTAGACTTCTTTATTTGTTTTAATTTGACCTATTAAGCAGAAATGCATATAATCATTGTACTCCTTTAGAGTTGTTGTTTCTTTAAATCACCCAGTCACATTCATCATTGGAAACACAAGACAGCATGCTTGGCACTGTAGTTCTGTTGTACTGTGACACCTTGGTCACTAGTCACTGGTCTGCTCTCAGGCTGTGCAAAAGAATTGGCTTTGAATGGGATCCATTTCTTGCATCATGCTATCCACTCCGTGGCCATGCAAGACCAATTTGTCAGCGTCTGGATGGTCCCAGAGAGGGAAAATGTGATGTAGGAGAAAAGAGAATTAGACGCAAAAATTTCAGTAATTTTGTTGTTGTTCATGCAGACTGATGTCTAGGTCAAATGGTGACGTGTACTTGGGTCAAGATGCTGCTTAATATATTGCGAAATAGACTTAGTTCTGCTTTTCTGCTGTGGTTTGTTTGCCTTGGATCATTTTCCTTGGGGTTGATGTTTTGATTCAGTTGGCCTGATATGTTTATTTGACGTGTTTGTCAGATGTAAACGAGTGCACACAGAACCCTCTGCTCTGCGCCTTCCGTTGCATCAACACGTTTGGCAGTTACGAGTGCAGCTGCCCTGCTGGGTACACGCTCCGAGAGGACGGCAGAATGTGCAAAGGTATGGCAGGTCTAGTGTTGGACTCTCGCAGGCATGACCGAAAGCCTCAAACTCTAAATATGCCATGAAATCAGGCATCTAATTGACACTGTATGACGTACGACGCTCTGAAACATAACCCATTTCCTAAGAAGATTATCATAACAGAAACCGTTATTACAGACATGGACAAAACTCAAAGGTGTAATGAATGTTAAACCATGATATCATTAGATACAGTCATACGTATTTTATTTACTTTTGTGATTCCAATATTTGTTTAACATTCTAGGATATTCTCCTGACTCAGCTTGTAGTTTATAGCTTTAAACATCATCCATCTTTTCAAATGCCAAATGAATAATGCCATAAACAATGAAATAATCTTTCTTTCTCTTTCTTTTTCTGTCTATCACTTTTTTATCTCTCTTTCCATCTCTCTCTCATTCTGTGCTTCCCTCCCTCCATTCCTCTCTCTCTTTCTCAGACCTTGATGAGTGTGCAGAGGGTCTGCATGACTGTGAGTCTCGGGGGATGGCCTGTAAGAACCTCATCGGCACCTTTATGTGTGTGTGTCCACCAGGCATGACACGGCGCCCGGACAATGAACTGTGCCAAGGTCAGTAGAGGAGCAGAGTGACTTGTTTTTGCCTCTTTTATTGAGGAAAACAAAAGTCACGTTGCATCACTGTGGAAGGCAAATCAAGGCAAAAAAATCAATCAATCAATCAACTGTAAATAAAATCAGGGTCGCAGTAATGATCTTATTGGTCGTATAAGAATTTTATGTGAAGCTTCAAACAGCATGGGTAATTTTATGTTATGTTTTCTCTCTCCTTCCTTCCTTTCCTCTCTGTCAGATGAGAACGAGTGTCGCACTAAGCCGGGGATCTGTGAGAATGGCCGCTGTGTGAACACTATTGGCAGCTACATGTGCGAGTGTGGGGAGGGCTTCCAGCCGGACTCCACCCGCACTCAATGCTTAGGTGAGCTTCAGCTATGGCCCTTCTACAGGCAACAATGATGACCCCATTATACCATACCATTCTGTTCTGTACCATACTACACCATACCATACCGACCATATTAGACCTCATGAAAATGTTGTTGCATATCAATTCTGTGTAGATTATGTCTTTATTTATATAAATAGCAACAGAACTTCAATACTACCTATTTGATGTTATGCTACATGGATAACAGGTCATTTTTATTGTTTTTAGAAATGCTTGCAACGTGCCTCTCTTTGTGTGTCATTGTTTGTTTTTGTGTGTGCAGACTACCGTGAGGGCTTCTGTTTTACGGAGGTGCTGCAGACCATGTGCCAGATGTCATCTAGCAGCAGGACCCCCTCCACCAAGTCCCAGTGCTGCTGTGATGGAGGCCGTGGCTGGGGCAACCAGTGTGAGCTCTGCCCCCTGCCTGGCACTGCCAAGTACAAGAAGTTATGCCCACATGGCCATGGCTATGCCACTGATGGCAGAGGTGAGATACGGTACCCCCAGGCCCATGTTGTGTTATAAATAAAGAATAAACTTGCTTTATTTATGTTTATATATGGTATATTACACATAATTATACTTTATTACCCATGCAATTTTTACTTTACAGTACTAACCGCATACTAATGCTTAACAACATGTGCAGTGTATTTTTTACGTTAATTGCATTCCTGGTTAACAACATGTTATAATTTGTGTTAATTAATTATTTTATGTATTGTTTACTTAATAAGAGTGTAATAAAAAAAATTAATGTAAATTAGGTTGGATTAATCTAATCTCTTGTTGATGTATGTTTGACATGAAATAGATCACTTAGTGCTGACTTCGTCTTTTCTGTAAGACATAGTTTGGCAAAGAAAAGATGTGGTTTTGCGGTGAGTTTGTTGTACATATTTTCCCGTAGAGCTTTTACCTCAAAGTTTCCTTTTGGTTGGCCTCATCCTGCTGGTAGCCCACAACCTGGCAACTGCTCAGTCAGACCAAACTAGAGATTTCTCAAATGAATTTCTAACTCATGGACATTGTGTGAAATGCACAAAAAAGGTCCTTGCATACACAGTGTGGTTCATCGGTATGATGTTTTTCTCCTTCTGTGTAGACATAGACGAGTGCAAACTCATCCCAGACGTGTGTAAAAATGGAAAGTGCATTAACACCATGGGCTCCTACAAATGTCACTGTAAGCCTGGATACACTGCCTCCATCAGTGGAACAGCATGCGTAGGTAAGGCCAAGAAAACACACACACACCCATATAGGACCCTTATTTTATTGGATGGACAATGAACAAAGTCAGGCACTGGAGCAGTGTCTCACATATGAACTGAAACTCATGACATGTAGGAGCACTCATAATCATAGTCATATTGTGTTCATAGATGGTATCAAATTTAAAATAATTAGCAAAATAAGATGCTATACTAATTTTAGTTAATTGATATTCAGCCACTGCTAAGCTTTGCTTGTTGGCAGTAAATTAAACTAGGGCCCATTGACATACACATTATGCACTGTTGTTTAAGCTATGGAAAGAGCCATGTCCACTACTGACTGACAATTGCTTCTCTATTTCAGACCAGGATGAATGTTCCATGTCTCCTAAGCCGTGCAACTTCATCTGCAAGAACACGGAAGGCAGCTACGTGTGCTCCTGTCCCCGTGGCTACACATTACAGGAGGATGGCAGGACCTGTAAAGGTGAGTGACCTTTAACACAGAGAGAAAACAGTAACTTCCCATTGGAGGAGTTAGTTCAAGGGTTGCATCTGTCCCTAAGGCCTGTGTATGCAAATTGGCAAAATGTAGCTGCCAGTAATGTAATCATTAAGGCTTTTTTTGGTGTCGTAAAGCTGTATTACATTAAAAACTGCCAAAATTATAATTTTATTGGCTGTTTTTATGTCAATCCAATCCAAGAACAGTACAACAGAACAAAACAATAGGTAGAATAGAATTTTGGTTGCTTTCTGGTTCTACCTGCCAACGTAATTGCAAGCAGACATTAGCAAAACAACCGTTTGGTCCTTGAGGAGATGCTCATTTAGTAGCTTCTGTGAAGTCCAAGTGTTTAATGACTTATGACGACCTCATTCACTCATGTAGATCTGGACGAGTGTCAGACCAAGAAGCATAACTGCCAGTTCATTTGTGTAAACACCATTGGTGGCTTCACCTGCAAGTGTCCTCCTGGTTTCGCTCAGCACCACACAGCCTGTATAGGTGAGTTTACAGTGCCCACACACACATACACACACACATGCAGAAGCTCAACACTAATCTGAATACACACAGAAACTCACATACATACAGAGACACATTCAACACACCCTCACACATGCACACACACACACATACACACACAAACAAGCACACACATGCATGCATGCATGCACGCACATGCCAACATGTACATCAAGAACACTCTATTTCAGCTGAATTCTCATTAAATTAAAAAATTGTATGGTGTGCTAATACCTTCTGTCTTGGCAGACAAATGCCCCCAAAATCAATGACCCTATGCAGCCACCATACAAAGCGACATGTTTGTTGAGCCCCAGGTGTTCCTTTGTGCTCCTCAGACAATAACGAGTGCGCAGCGGAGCCCACCCTCTGTGGTGCCAAGGGCATCTGCCAGAACACACCGGGCAGCTTCAGCTGCGACTGCCAGCACGGATACTCACTGGACAACACTGGTCTGCAATGTGAAGGTGGGTGCTATTGAGTCTTAGTTACCATGTATCAGTAGATACATATGTCAAAGACTTTGATAAATTAAGGGAAAGGGGTAGCAGAGAAAAGGAAAGTGACAGAGAAAATGGTAAAAAGAAAAAGGGAAAGAAAAAGAATGAGAGAAAGAGAGAAGGAGATGTTTGGAGATCATTTATTCCCAAGTGCACTGTTTTGTTTTCACCATGCAATGTTTTAGCGATAGACTAATAAGCTGTTCAGTAGTTGACTCTTGTAATCATAGATCTTGTTAACATTTAAAAATCTTGCTTAAATTTGAAGATCTTGTTTACATTTGAAGATGTTTTTTACATTTGAAGATGTTGTTTGGCATGTCATTGGTTACTTGTTCTGGTGCTGCATGATTGATAGTGTCTTTACTGTTGTGCCTGATCACCTCCATGTTCTCCTATGCTCCTATGTGGGAAATAATGTGTGTGTGTGTGTGTGTGTGTGTGTGTGTGTGTGTGTGTGTGGTATAAATCATAGCTGTGAGTGTTTTTTTTCAACACCTCACTTCTCAACCTTCTTTTTTTTTTTTTTTTTGCGACCCAATAATCCAATGTGGATTCCATCTTTAAATGCCTCCAGTCTGCCAAGCGCACACATACCAGTTCATTTAGACACGCTGTGCCCGCCAAGTATTGTTCTGCAGAATTCACCGCTGGCTGGCACGCTCCAAACCACAACTTCTGCTTCCATTCAGCAAATAATGTCCACCCTGAAGTGTGTGAACCAAACACATTCATTACGTTCAAATCGATAAGATACACTATTTGTGTATGTGTTGTTAAATGTGGGCGCCAGATATGGAGCCGGAAACAGCAGCAGCAGTGTCTTCAACCCCAGGTGTTCCTCTGACATCATGTGGAGCGTAGCATTTTTACCTGCTTTGCATTAAGCAAGTAGCTGCAGAGAACAGGCTTGTGAGGCTATTTTTTTGGATGCTCTTCTTCTTTTGGATTAAAATACCTGAAACAGTTTCAGCTGAAGTAGGCCCCGTGAGTGCAGGATTGGAAACACATGTTCCAGAGAGGACCACAGCCATGCGACTGAAGGAGCCAACAGGGCAGGTTCACAACGGAGGGTCCCACCCCCCTCCCTACTCTTTCTTGATGTTGTGGGCTAATTTGGCTGAGGGAATGTAGTTTTATTTCCTCAACGTGTGTGAATCAAAATGCACAGCAATCTCCCAAGTGGGATTTTTGTTCCACATTACGAGTTGCACTAGTAAAAGTGCTTCAGGAAAAGAGATGATTGCGCACTGTGTAACGTCTTTTTGTTTCTGTACTTTATATATGTACTTAATGGAAAGTATGCTCTCTCTTTTTGAGACGGAAAATTGTCTTTTTCTCTACTGCACAAACACCTTGTTGGAAAATGATCTAGATATTAGTTGAGTCATAACAGTTCGCCAACTGTAAGTGACAAGCTAATTCCCTATGCCAAAACAGCAGTGCATTATCCATGTGAAGTTAGCTGTCTATAAAGCCTCCAGCAAATGTCCTGAAGGATAGCAGGTAGGATCTCTCAGGGGTCATGATGCATTGCAAAAGACAGGAGCTGGAATGGTATGAAACTCTGAGAGATCAAAGATGTGGTGCCTGGTCTCTCTCTTTTTCTCTTTTTCTAGAGTTGTGAGTCTGGATTATGCTCTGTCTGAATGTTTTTAATTTGAGGATGCAATACATGTGGATCTAGTATGTTTCTCAATCATTTAAAGGTCTTAAAGCTAATTTAATGCCCACAGAGTGTTAAACCTCTTTCTCTATCTCCCTCTCATTCTCATTCTTTCCTGTCTTCTACGCCCTCTCTCTTCTCTGTCTCTGTCCCTCTCCTCTCTGTCCCTCTCTTCACCTCTCTGTCTCTCTCCAGATGTGGATGAGTGCAAGAGCACCCACAGGTGCCAGTATGGGTGCCAGAACATGCTGGGAGGTTATCGCTGCAGCTGCCCTAAGGGCTACACACAGCACTATCAGTGGAACCAGTGTGTGGGTGAGTCTCTCGTGTGTGTGTGTGTGTGTGTATGAGGGTGTGTTGCCAGAGGAGCTGCAGAGGAAGTGACCCAACTAATCAATCATTCTAAAGAGTTGAGAAAGATTTGCAAGTTTCAAGGGATATTTCAGCTGCTGGCGCACACCAGTGGGGGCATAGAAACTTCACTATGCCCTCACCACTTGCTGCTGGTTCACTGCACATTTTCTCATTCTATTCCTATGACAGCATTTGGCAACCTTAACAGACAGGGCAATAAGTTGCTTTACCCCAGAATATCCCTTTAAAAAACAAATAGGTTTGCTGGAGTAAATCAAATGACTATTTGGAGCTGTCAGGCTTATGCAAGTTCTGTGCAAAGTGGATACACTTCATTTGTTATTTGATTCATAGTGCATCTGTGTGTGTGTGTGTGTGTGCGCGCATGTGGATCTTTACAGGACAACGGCAACAGACATGCATTCATCTTTACATCAGACACTGTATACAATGTGCTTTAGGCTTTATTTGCACTATAAAATAGGATCTCACTGATCCAAGGGGTTCTGTTGACATTATTCCTGTTAGAATGCTGTGTTTGTGTGTGTGTGTGTGTGTGTGTGTGTGTGTGTGTGTAACCTGTCCATCTCTGCCATAAATCTCTTCTCCTGGTGGGCTTATTTCAGTGTGCAGCCCCATGTAGGATTATGTTAAATGATGTCATCAGATAGCTTACAGCCCTGTGTGTGCATACATCCATTTAAATGAATGGCCCCATGGTGGCCAGACTTCTTCCCAAATGGAGGCTGCCATTATTGTTTGGTTTGGATGCTGGAAATGTGTTCGGTAATTAAAGCCCGACTAACTGCTTTATGACGCTGGGCGCCCAACCACACGTACTTAAGTTAGCTATCGGTTCTCATGTATACTGCACTCTGTACCTCACAGTCATGTCCCATCACAGGGTCTTAAGTCAGCATGAGCACTGTGTAAAACTTAACGCCTCCTCCTCGGTATCACACAGTGTTGGCCGTACCTAGCATTCTTGGTAATTGGCACAGGCTTATATAGAGTCTCTATTTCTGAACCGTGTGGCTGTTGGAACACATGACAGTGAGGGAGGCATGTCTTATTATGGAGGACCAACGGGGAGAGGATTTGCAGTCCAAAGTGTCTGACTGAGGATTTGAATTCGAAAGGTCATGACTTCAATCATGGTCAAGTTTTGGTTTTTACAGTTTTGGTGTCCACTGCCATCACAAGAGACCACACAGTCTGTGTGAGTGAGCGTGAGAGGGGGAGAAAGAGAGAGAGAGAGATGTGCCAAGTTTCAGTGTAGTCTCTGCACTGCCATCTAGGGCGTATTTGGCATCATTACATCATGAAATGCAATTTTGCCCTCGTCACCTCAACTGAATGACTTCATTGTTGTAGTGCTCAGTCAATTACCATTCAAAGTTTCAAAGGAGATTGGATATAAGAGCATTTCTCATAATACCCATATTTGTATACCTAAATGCTCACTGCCAAGGCCTGTTAGTAATTTTGTCACACACAAAACCAAATTAACCAGCAGTAAATTTGAAAATATGAAAAATATTGTCGCAGTATAATGTCACCAGTCAAACTGTCAGGATTGATCACAATTGAAAACATACGAGGCTCATGACTCCTGTTTTTGTTTTTCCTTCCCCGTCATCATCGCTCAGACGAGAACGAGTGCTCCAACCCGAGCAGCTGTGGCTCAGCATCCTGCTACAACACGCTGGGCAGCTTCAAGTGTGCCTGCCCCTCAGGCTACACCTTCGACCAGCACAGCAGCAGCTGCCTGGATGTGAACGAGTGCACCTCCCGCAAGAACCCCTGCAACTACGGCTGCTCCAACACAGAGGGAGGCTACCTGTGTGGATGCCCTCCAGGCTACTACAGAGTGGGCCAAGGGTGAGAAGAGATTAACACACGTGCATGCATGTGCGCTTGCTCGCTTCTCTCTCTCTCTCTCTCTCTCTCTCTCTCTCTCTCTTCCTCTCGCTCTCTTACTTACACTAACATATACACACACACACACACATTTTTTTTCTCTCACACTGACACTGTTTCACTTTATCTCTCTTTCTCTCTCTCACTTACATGCACAAACACAGTTTGGCTACATTTCATGGGCAACCATTGCCAGCTACAGTGGTTGACTGCTAATGTGCCATTTGTTATGCGTTTCAAATGTGTTTCAAGTGTGTTTCAAATGCATTTTAGGGAGTTTCATTTACATGTGAATTACTTGCTTGCTTGTTTTTGCATTTAAGGGGTCAGGCAAAGGGCAGAGTCACAGGCGGCCATTTTGTTTGTATGATTATGACAAGAGGCTATTTAGAATGTGCTCTTTTAGAGGAGCTCAATGAATGATTATTTCAACAATGTGTGTTGCAGGCACTGCGTGTCAGGAGCTGGGTTTGGGAAGAGCCTGTTCACGCCTCACACGGGAGGACAAGGGGTGGAGGAGGACAACGCTCTCTCCCCCGAGGCCTGCTATGAGTGCAAGATCAACGGCCACACCAAGAGGGGCATACGCAGGAAACGGGACACTAATGACACTCTAGAAGCAGAGGTGAGACCAGACTGATTTCCCAGTTTACACCCTTAAATCCGATCGTACCAACTAAGGCAGATGCTCTTTGCACCTGGGTGTATATAGCCAGCAATGCTGTTTGTACCTTGTGGTCATAGTAAATGTGACTATTTACACCCAGGTGTATAAAGCATGGAATAGCTGAGACAAGCAGCAGGGATGCTATTTGCACCAGAGCATACATATGAATGGAAACAGCATCAGAGTCTTGGTCTGCTTTCTAAAGGGGAAAGTAGGGGTGCTTCCTTATTAGGCCAAGCTGAATCAGCTAATGAGCAGACATCACAGTGATATAACACTGTTGGAGCCTAATGCAGTTTGTCCAAGGGACTGTATTCCTACATAGGAACTGCAAAGTATTCCTCTCTTAGTATGAGGCTCTGAAAGATAATTATCCCTTTCTTACAAAGACGTGCTCTGCTACAAATCCCTTGCATTATCCCAATAACT
This sequence comes from Tenualosa thibaudeaui, assembly GCA_027481765.1. Classification (NCBI taxonomy): domain Eukaryota; kingdom Metazoa; phylum Chordata; class Actinopteri; order Clupeiformes; family Clupeidae; genus Tenualosa; species Tenualosa thibaudeaui. The sequence continues at coordinate 1,471,675 of JAIFZK010000114.1, read as the reverse complement.
TTCTGATCTCCTCTCAGTCCCCTGTGGTCCTCTGATTAGGACCATTTGGCCACCCCTCACACCAGATTGGAATTGATGTTGGTGCCCTCTGTGGAGCAAGATACCCCTCTACATCTGTTATTGCCCTTTAGGCCTGTGGATAACACACTTAAAAACAAACCTTTAGAGCAAGGCCTTTGGTCTCTAAACCCCTCCTTCCAACTCAGTCAAACTTTAGATATTTTGAAAGTCACAATATGAAACCACTTGATTGTTGTTGTTACCATGGTGCATTTTTATTCAGAATTTCAAAGGAATCAGATTGATGATTGAGAGATTTAAATTTTATTGATTGTAGTTGGTCTATACCACGAACACACATTGCTTGTGTATAAAACAGAATTTTTCATATTGTAATTTGTATTTGAAGTATTTCCCTTACTGCCTATAAAGCTAACCATGACAACACAACTAAAAAATCTGCTGAATGCAGCACCCCTTGTCCTCCCGTGTGAGGCGTGAACAGGCTCTTCCCAAACCCAGCTCCTGACACGCAGTGCCTGCAACACACAAAGCAACACAGTGAAGCATTTTTTGGAACCATTACCTGGCATTCCCAAAATGGCCAGAAGATGGCACTAACTGACAAAATATCAGATAACTAACAATAGTGAAAGGGCAAGGAATCACCATTTATGCTGGAGACAGCAGCAGGTATTACTTACCAAATGCATTAGACTGGATTTCTAGGATATTTGTGTGTGTGTGTATGAATGGACTGGAACATTATTCACACATAGGTGACTTTCATTTCAAGCAGGAAATTAAATGTCACAACCAATTAACAGCCTCTCCGTTTCCAGTATGAACAGGTTATTTGAAGAATTAATGTTCACAGTGATACTGAGTGTTTTTGATACTACTAACCTCTATAGGAATTGAGTGAGATTGGGTTTGTCACCTTTGACAGTTTCTGGACTGTAATGCAGTGCCCCTCTAGATGTCTTACTGTGTGTATGTATGTGTGTGTGTGCGTGTGTGTGTGCGTGTGTGGACGCCTGCCTTCCTGCGTACTCAGGAGCCGAAGGTGAGCCTGGCCAGCCTGGACGTAGATGAGCCACTGATATTCACACTTAACATATCCCAGCTGGACTCCGGAAAGCACCTCCTGGAGCTGCGTCCTGCCCTGCGACCACTCGACGGCCACGTGCGCTACGACATTGCCGGAGGCAGCGGCGCTGGCATCTTCCATCTTGAGCACAGCGACGATGGCCTCAGCTACCTGCACTTGGCGTCATCGTTGTCTGCAGTAGCGAAAGGAGAGCCGGCATGGCAGAAGGAGCAGCTGAGGAGGCAACCAGCACCAGGGAGCTATGTACTGGAGATCAGCAGCGCGCCACTCTACGGCCCGGCCCAGCTCCGGGCCCTCCGCAACAGCAAGGACAGAGACTACCTCTCGGGGGAGCTGGGTGAGAACCTGCACATGAGACTGCTTATCCAGCTGCAGGGGGACTAGAGCCAGCCTGTCTGCAGTACAGCTACATCCCACCCACACCATTATCTCCCTGAAAGACTCTTTATCTCTTTGGCTTTTCCATCAGTGCTGCTTTCTCTGGTTCTCTCTCTCTCTCTCTATCTATTCTCGGGAGCATTCATATTTAGGTCTAATTCCTCATTCATACTTTCTTCATCTTTCTCTCTCTCCTCCAATTGCCTTCCCTCACCCTGGCCAAAGAGCTGCCTTACCTAGAGGCCAGAGGAAATGGGTGGGAGTTTCCCAGCCAATGAGCGCGCTCACACACGGTGAGGCGTGTGTGTGTGTGTCTGTCTGTGTGTGTGTGTGCGTGCGTGCGTGCATGTGTGTGTGTGTGTGTGTGTGTGTGTTTGTGGCATCTGGACCTGTCAAGCCAAAGAAGTAACTCCCTGTCCCAGTTTGTTCCTGCAGCAGAGTTTAAACTATACTTGATATATGATCCCTTTTTTTATTCTGATGTTTTGCTGTGTGTGTAAATGAGGCTGTATTGTTACTTTAACTGTACTGACAAAAAGCTGTCAGTACCATCATGTCCTTAAGAGCAGCCATGTGTAACCTCAGCTTGTTAACAGCTGGGATTTATTTAAAGCTGTGGTTTAACAAATGTGTCACAGGGTTAGTGTTTTATGACAGACGCATAAAAGGAAATTCAGCACACGCACACACACACACACACACACACACACACACACACACACGTCTCTGTTTATCTCCGTTGCTCTGCAAAAACATGCCCAGTAGAGCTTGTTTACTGTTGCCAGGACACTTGTGTCTGTGCTTGTGCTCTTCGTATGGACACTATCAATAAGAGACACACTCACCTGACCTTTTAAGAAAGAAACTACACTTAATTAGTCAGTAGAAAATGAGAAGTAAGAAGACGATTACGAACAATGCCCTGTAGGGAGACTATTAACAGTTAATCAAAAGCACACTCTCCAAATTGGTGTTGATTCTAATTATGTCTACTAAAAAGTAAGCCTTTTAAGTGAGAGTAGCCTTAGTCACATTTCTATTCAGAGTCAGGCATTAGGAAATGCTCTCTTTGGAAAAGAATTCCACATTGGCCTTAAAAGTGCAATCTGACATAATAAATACATGAAAAGTGTTTTTGTTATTGACTAGGAACTGAATATACACAAACCACGTATCGCATCATTAACGGATCATATCAACAAATTATTACACTGATGTACTGAGATTAAAACAAGGAATTGAGCTACAATTAACACTCACGTGGATGTGACAGGCCCACAGCCAAGTGACAAGTACATGGCAACAAGCCTCCATAAGCAAAGCTAGCGACGCTAATGCCTTGACTGTGCTAATTACTGTGAACAGCGCATCATTTAAGGCATTCACAAGTCAGTACTTGATTAGCATACCCATTAATCAAGAAAACTGCACATGCTTGAAGGTAGGGCTTGAACTAATTGGAATGGATGGTTATGTCCATTTGTTTGAACAACAGAATTATGATGAGTTATTATACACAATATTCCACGTAATTCTATTTTTCTGTCATAGGATGTTTTGTTACTTTTAGAGTTCTTATGAGTTTGTTTGTATTGATTTATTTGACTGTAATCTTTTTGACAAAAATATCCACATCTCATCTCAGCATTTATCAGTTCTGTCATTGGTTTCATACGACATCAAATATTGCTCTTTTTCATAAGACACTGGACTTCACATTTCAAAACAACACCTTACTTTGGCATTGGTATGAAGACTTTAAACCCAAACCCACCTGAGCTTTTCATATTGGAATATTCCAATTTTAGTGTATCCATGGGGATATGTTTCTGAAATCTGAGGAAGAATCCAATGGAATAATTTGTGACTATTGCATTTTTGAGTATGCTATCTTTGAAAGGTTTCTAGTCATGCAGCCCACACTGTTCAAGTAATCTGTAAAAGTAGGTCTGTCTGTGTCTTACATAATTATTGAACTGCAAACAATCACAGTGTGCCTTAGGGTATTATTGTATGTTTTTTAAAAAATCAGAAAGCTAGATTCTGATGTATTTGTACTGTCTTTTTCCTTAAACCAAATACTGTACAACACATTTACAATCTTCTTACTGAAACTAAACTGGCGGCTGTGTGATCATAAGGAATGAGTATCTGTTATAAAAGTAAAAAAAAAAAAAGACCTGGTGCTCATTGTGTGACACTGTTGTATAGGCCAGAGGATTCTCTGCAGATAAACTCAGATTACAAATTACGAGTATTCTCTGCAGATTGACTGAAGACAATCTCTTGAAATGCAACTGTTCTAGCAGAAATAGTATTTGGGACCATTGTACATGGATGAGCAAAGTCATGGCCTGTCGTCTGAAAAAGACGACTGTAAATCTTTACTATTGGTGCTGTTATGATTTGTGCATTTCTTTAAAATAAATTTGTACAGATTAATATCTGTCAGGAGCATCATTAACATATGCTGACAAGCCCTTACATATGATCTGAAGCAACAGTATCAAATATAGTATCAGTAAGGGTTAGTTGATGAGATATGAAATAGTGTACAAAGAGGCCTGGTGTACCAGTGTCAGGGCACTCTTGACAGGCATATGTTAACTTTGTGGTGGGTGGGATTTTGTTTTAATTTTAAACCTGTTGACCCTGCTTTATCAATTTTCTGATCTTTTTTCTCACGGAAGCATCATGGAGTCATGCTGAGTAATGAAATGAAACCATCACAGTTGCTTTTGCAAATAGAAGAACACTTTAACATTAGTGAAGCTGCCTTCTGATATGAATGTTTTCATCAAAAAACGAAAAGATTGTTCTATATAAACACTGACTGTTTTACAAGTGTCGTGCACAAATGTACAACTACAATAATGATATATTTATATATCCATTTAAATAACTTATCTATCCTATTCTGACAGGGGCATGGTGTCTCCTATGCAGGTAGAAATATGCGGCTGGTCTCCAGACTGATCTCAAGAAATCAGGCAGAGCAACATGCCTTCATATCTTTGAGAGCGTCCTGGTTGTGCCCATGATCACCACAGTGTGTCGCTGTTGTTCAATGCTAGGAAGAGACATTGGGCCAACACCCATGCACTGCAGTCTGCAAGATGATCATCTTGATGATCTGTTTGCCCACAGTTTCTGTCTCTTTCCCTGATGACCTCAGAGATGACCTTAGAATGGCTCTAAAATACCCTTGACTGAGAACAGCCCAAACGCAAGGTTGTTTGTCTATGTTCATTCAAAGCTACCATGCTTCCTTCCGTTCAGATAAGACTTTTTCATATGTGCTTGTGAGTGAATAATCCCTGGCTACTGAGCACAAGACGGAGGTTTTGGCATGGCAGGCATTTTCAGAATAGATGGTCTATTTCCAGACCCAAGGCTGTTTGTCTGTCTTCCTCATGAAGCTGAGCTATATTTTGTTCATTCAAAGCTACTCATGTTTCCGTTCAGATGAGACTCTTTCATATGTGCTTGTGAGCGTATAATCCCTGGCTACTGAGCACACAAGGTCAGGCATTTTTAGAATGGATGGTCTATTTCATTCATATTACCATAATACATTGCATTCATATGACGTGGACATTTTGAGTATGTTGTTGCTGTGTTTGTGTTGGACTGCTATCAAACCTATTCATCTTCTTATTGTTGTTTATCTCCATTCATCAAGTCCAATTACTCACTTACAGAGTTACTGCTATCCTTACTGCTAACTTTTTGCGGCACAGGCTTAGGCTTTCCTTGATATAACGGTGACCTTTTAAAAAGCATCTGGCTGGCGCCCTGAGACATGCTCACGGTTTGGATCCCTTAGTCCTGAGGTAGAACAATGAAAGCAGTGAGTAGGCCAGTCAGATCTAGGTTCTGCCACCACCCGATGGGCAGCTAGCCTGGTACATGTACCCACACACAGCAGCCCTGTGGTCCAGATTAGTGTTTGGGTGTGCCTGTGGAGTCAAGGGCTAATAAGCTCTATTAGGACTTACGCATGCACTCCTGGATACACACAAAGGATTCATACCCTATCTAGGATCTTTCCACCAAGTTACACAAGTGTATGTGTGTGTGTGAGTGAGAGAGAGTGTGAGTGAGTCTGAGTTAGTTTGTGTGCTAGAGCGTATATGATTACAATTAGCCTGGAAAAGTCAACGAGGGAGAACATGGTGAGCTCATATCTACCCACCCCCTGAACCACCAGTGAGGAAGGACTCTCAAGACTTTTTGGCTGTTGCCTCATGGGAGCTAGACAACACAGGCAGTAAAAGGAAAACAAGAACGATCTCCAATGATGTGAAAGAGGAGTAGGCACACAGGAGCTGTTTAATAGGTTAGGGGAGACGTGTATATGGACAGAGACCACAGACAGGGAGGGGTTAGGATTCAGTTCATTTGATTTCTTTATTTATTGCAATAAAGATGTACAAAGTATTGGGAACTTTAAATGTTAAAATGTTAGAAAAAAGCATATCTGTGACGGTTAACAGTACAGTATATAAAAAAAAATGACTGTCCCAGCTTGATAGATTGTATCCATCCGTATGTTTGAGCAGGAAGAGACATCGTTTTTAACCGTTCGTCAACATAGATTTCTTTTCAAAGGCATTATAAAAGATAGAAATGCACAGGGACTAGAGAGAGATCAAAATGAAAAATCAACATGCAATTTAAACAAAAGAGAAATGAGAGAAAAACATAAGAGAAAAAAATATATAATTATAATAAAAACTTGGAGAAGTCTAAACTAAAATAAATATTTATTTCTCCATATTAATTTTTCATTAAGCGACTCCACTCCCTTAATTTACTCTGGTTAGACTAAAGTTATTTACAAGTTAGTTAAGAGTTGCAGTGTGAATTGAAGGTGGAAGGTGTGGGGAGGAGGCTGTTAAAGGGTCATGAGGTCGTCCATTGCTTATTGAACCAAACAGTTCCCCTGTTTCAATTCCTTGCCAGGCGTGGCAAAGACTGGGATGGCATTAGGAACAGTGAGGGGTCGGGTCAGGGTCTGTGTTGGGCTGGGTGGGGTGGGTCTGTGATGGACGCGAGGGGTTGCTTTGGCTACAAATGGAAGTTTTAAAGAGGAGAGAAGGACAGGAAAATGCCATGGTGAAATGAGGCAAAAGTGGCAGAGAAAGTCACAAGAACAATGACGTTGCCTGGCTTGGCCCCCCAACCCCCCAATCCTTTACCACTCCTCCACCCACAGAACAGGGAGATACACACACCCTCCCTCCCCACACAAGCACACACACACACACACACACCACCACCACCACCAGCCTCCCCTCTTCAATCAAGTGTATCTACACATCAATGAAGAATGAACACAAACACACACACACACACACACACAAAGAGTATTTGGTTGAGACACAAATCCATAGCATGTTTACTTCTCCAAAACAGAAAAGAAAATTGTCCTCTCCCTATTGTCTTTATGTAAATATATATGAATATATATAGATAATAGTTCAATAATTTAAACAGGTTACACTTACTCTGTTGTTATTTTGTGGGGATAATGTTCTTGAGTGCTATACAGCCACACACAGAAAATCTTTGATTGTACCATCAAGAATCTGAACAACAAAATCTTTACAATCCCCACACGAGTTTTTTTCATATATATATATGTATAAAAGACAGAAGGTAACTACATGCTTGTGCACATACTTCATAGTACGTCTTTATTTGAAACACTAGAATATATAGTGACTATAAATATGACTATACTTATTTAGACACTTGTTTTTAAAAATCACATGGCATATTTGTATTTTATTTTGTTAGCTGAGGAACATGATTGATTGATGGAGTGCAACTGTGTAAGTTACCCATATAGACAGCGAGACTGGACCCAAAAACAAAACAAAACAAAGTAAGTAAGAGTAACTCACGTTGCACTGTACTGGAGTCGTCTAACATGACCAATAGGCTGTGAAGGAAACAAATAGCCTTCCACATAGAGGAAAGGAACACAAATTGACTAACTAGAGAAAACTAACAGCACGTGGCTTTCAACTCTGTGCCATTGCTGTTTTCCTTTCTTTTTTTTGTGATTTTTCAACATTTTCTTGTGACTATGGAGTGTTTACATTCAAAAAGACCTTCCCTTACAGTAAGACACAGACATTCTTACCCGATAGTAAAGAAATCGGTTCCTCAACCGGGCAACAAGTACAGCATGAGAACACTACAGCAGGAGTTAACTACTCCCCAACTACAGTTTTACAGCACAGAGCAACAAAGAGACAGAACCCATTCTCCAGCGACAACAAAACAAGGTGAGAGTTTGGCAGAGTTAACATTAACACAAGAGTCTAACGTATTGTCTTTGAGCTGCTTTTTAACCCCAGGGAACCAGCTCAGTGACAACCAGCCAGAAAAAAAAAAAAAAAAGAAAGAAACCTTCCTGGAAAGACAGATTTGGACTCCTCTGGGCACTTCTGATGTGCAGACAGAAGGGGAGCCATGGCAAGGACAGACCCACTGTGGGTATAAAAGCTCCAAAGTTGAAAAATATTAAGGTGAGCGGAGCTGTAATACAAATAATATTAATAATAATTATAATAGAAAGCGCTAGCAACAGTTCACCTGCATAGAGGTATGTATCCATTGGATTCAGAGGCTGCTCACTGTGCAACATTCGTATGTTAGCTTTGACCAACATCACTATCCCACTCCACGACATCTTTGTAATCTGCAAATATGGCATAAAAAAACCCCACAACCCATCCTCATCACACTAAAACCACCTCTTTAAAAAAAAAAGCTTGCTAAAGTGAAATGATGTTTACTGTCCCGTGCATCGCACAAAACACTGACGAGATGGTCATGACAACAACCTTCATCAGTCTGTCTATGTAGTCTAGACACTGTGTTTGTCTGTAGCCAAACCTCAGCATCACAGAGCAGAAATGCTAACGGTTGGAAAATGGGCAAAAACTGAAAATGTAGTATTTCAGTTAATCACGTATCCAATATTTACACGTTTCGGGGAGTTTGAGAGGATTCATGTACAAAGATATTACATTCTACCTATGCACCTAATTGCACTAGCTACAACTTGGATTAGACCTGCTATTCAATCAGCCAGTATGGCTTATATATTTATATGAGGGAAAACAAGTTACACAAACAATCTTCAATGTTTATAAGGCAAAGTCATTGCTAGTACACCTGTTTGTTCTTGAGTTGAGTGTTAACAAGGGCGTCACTGGTCAGGAGGCTTCAGACTTTGCTTGCTAGCTTTTTTTTCTTCATTTTTTTCCACTTTTTGTTTGTTGTTGTTTGTTTGTCATCTCATGATGCTAGCAGCTTTGATGTGCCCTACAGCAATCTATTCTTTCAGCAAACAAATGGTAGCTCTTCTCTAACGGCAAAAAATACCATCAAAACAAAACAAACAAAAAAAAAAACAAAACAAAAAAACAACAAAAAAACAAACATTGCTCTTCAAACTGCCTTTAGGCCATACAGCATACTCAAAACAATCCTACAGTATAATTCTATCATCTTAGAGTATGGACACTGTCCCAGTGTCCTTACAGCGGGAAGAGGATGGTACTGGTCATTCAAGCGAGAGTGTCACTAAGGTATTGGAGGGCACTGTACAGTGAAAATAATCTCATCTCATCACAGCTTCTAGAGGAAGACCAAAAGTACACAGGGTACAGGAAACACAACCCAAATCGAGGCAATCACACACAAACAAATCCCACCAGAAGAAATCAAGCTTTTTTATGCTTAGAAGTGGAGCAGTTTAGTCAAAGTGAAACTTCAAAGTCCACCTGCATAACAAAATAACCCTAAATGAATAAAAAATAAAATAAGTTAAAACCCAATAAAAATAACTCATTTGTTTACACATTTTTTCTCTATCAAGGGCAAAAAGTGTGTGTGTGTGTGTGTGTTTTTTTTTTTTTTAATAATAGTAATGAAATTTGATTGAACTGGAAGGCACGTCTTTAAGGCTATTTATGGTGTTGCAAAAGCATTCTGCATGGTTCTCTTCCATGTGTGGAAACAAAGAAAACAAGGGTGGTTATTGCTGATTACTGCAGCAAGAACAAAAAAAAGAAAAACAACAGTGTGACAGTGACGACAGTTTAAATTGTTGTAATATTAAAAATAATAATAATAATGACAACAATAATAACAATTACCATATTAATCAAAACAATACTATCAAGCATGACCTAAGGAAAAAAAAGAAAGAAAAAATAATGAATGAACAGAATGAAAAACAATCAAACAAAGAACAACAAAACAAAAACATGAAAAAAAAGAGAAAGTATATAAAAATGAACCTTTGAAGATTGTTCTCATCGCCTCTTCCATGACCAAGATGGAACAGGGCTGCAGAACGTACCCTGCGTTTCCATGGGAACCAAGAAGGCCAACTGCGGCGACGCCAGACAGTTGGACCCAACCCAACCCGCCCCCACCCCACCTTCTACTGTCCCAGTGGTACATTCTCCAACACCACCATTATTATTGTCATCTTCACCATTACATCATCACACTGGCTGCACCTTTATACCACGGTATCACTTGCAAGTGTCTGCGTGCGTGCGTGCGTGTGTGTGTGTGTGTGTGTGTGTGACAGAGAGTGAAGAGGAGGACAGGTAAGGGGTCAAGACAGGAGGTGGGACGAAGGAGTGTGGTGTGTGTGTGACTGAAGCTCTGTGTGTGTGTGTGTGTGTGTGTGTGTGTGTGTGTGTGTGTTTTCTTCTTAAGAGTAGAAGGTCAGGACGCTCTGGTGGTTGCCACGCACCAGCAGGATGGGAGGGAGATCCTTGGACAGAGTCTCCAGCCAGGCCATATACAGACTGCTGGACACAGCTCCCTTTCTGGCCAGGGGCATGCTCCTGTGGGATGCATACACACACACACACACACACACACACACACACAGAGAGAGGGAGAAGGCAAGATTAGGTGACGGGCAAAGGTAAAGCTTCAGGAAATTACCTTCAGAAGGCCAAAGACAAGTATAAATTCCTCAAAGGACCACAACAAAAAGTACACATTTCTCTCGTAAATTTGGAGTAAAATGGCACTATGTCCTTTTGCAACGTAAAAAAATCCCCAGCACACTCACATTTTCCCCTTTTAAAGAGTAAGAATATAAAAAAGGTCTTTCAACAGACTTCTGCAAAAGGGCAGAAGCCTATGTCACAGTTAACTTATAGCCATGCTAGGTGCATTGGACATATAAACAAATCAAACAAATACAAACAAATAAACATAATAAACAAATAAACAAACATTCACATCATCAGTGACTTCTGGCTGTTTTTTTCCCAATAGCTGGCATCCTGAGAGACCAAGAGCCAGAAAGGCCAAAGTTACATCATAAGCCCCGAATTCAGCCAACGTTACATAAGACTGCTTCTGAGTCTTGAGCTCTCCCTGAGCATTGTGGGTAAAAGATGAGACAATCCCTGCATCATTTATCTCTTTTTTTTTTTTTTTTAAACGATGGATCCAATCCTGCAGATTCCTCTTTTTGGTATCCAAAATCTGTGCTTGTCCTGGTTTGTAATATATTAATAGAAGAAGTGCATCCTCACACTAAAGGTGAATTTGTCTCTCATTGCTCTCCTAGGTTCCCATTGTTTGCCCCACCATTGAAAAGCACCCATTCACACAAGTGCACCACTTGAGCACAAACATAATATTTCCTTTGTGCAATGGGACCAAATCAACCAGAATCCATTTGCAAGTGACCCGCATGTCCCTAAAGAGCATTCTGGAATACAGAGTTTTCCCCTAATCTCCAAAATGTGTTGCAGTGCTGGTAATGAGTATCTGTGGTTGATCTAGTATTGTGCTCTGTGGTCTGCTTTAATGGTCTGATTTGATCCAGCTCCAACCAGGGAGCGGGCAAAAGGTGGCACTTGCATGACTCAGCCTGTACCAGTGGTTACAGTGACAAGCAATTAAAGGCTCACACACACACACACACACACACTCACGCACGCACACACAATCACGCACACACACACGCACACACACACGCATGCACCCCTCACAGGCTGGAGCCAACCTGAAATACACACTTTTCCATTTCCTTCCCTCCCCAATACCCAAGAGCCTTTTGCCATTTCCTTGTTCTATCTAATCGCACACTGTCTGTCACTTCGACCTCTGGGAACATGCAGTCTCAACATGGTCTCTGTGACTTCTAATGCTGTACCCCACCCAAGCATGTTTTAACTGTACCCGAGACAAGGTGGATTTTACTTGGAGGCATTTCCTTAGAAGAGTTATTAGGAAATATTCTTCTGCATGACTGCAACTTGCACGTAAGCCACAGGAGCCAAGATGGCGGTGGATGCATCACGGTGCATGCTGAGGCCCTGGAGGCCTGAGCTACTATATCAGTTTACACCCCTGGGTGCAGCTAATTTGCTTACACAGGCTCACGTGCTATTAACAGAATGAGCAGCCCCGGCGTTTGCTTGACAGACGGTAGGTCAAAGAGACACTGATGCTATTTATTGAGAGCAGAGTGTATACCTACACACACTTGGTAAATGCACATGTGTGCACGCGCACACACGCACACACACACACACACACACACACACACAGGTACCAACTCAAAGCTTTAGATATACTCACATGACAATGAGGTTTGCTGTGCTTGAGTGCTCCTTCAGCAGCTCATTTAGCCTGATCTGCCGATTGCTCTGTTTATAAAGAAAAGAAAGAAAGAAAGGGAAAGGTGCCAAGGTCAGAGACAGATGACTGGTGTCGGGTTACAGGATGATTCAGGAGGTAACACCTCCCCCATTAAAAGGTAGACAGGGATGAAACAGAAACTGTCTGTCTGTCTCACTCTCTCTCCATTTTGTGTCTGTCTCTCCTCTGGGATAGGCCAGCTGGTTCAACATGGCGTTCTGAGTGTGCAGTTTGTTAAATGTTTACATAGGTGAGTGTGTGTGTGTCTGTGGGAGAGGGGCTAAGATGACCCAGAGAAAGGGGGAAAAGAGGGGGAAGGGAGAGGGAAGGAAGAGAGAAAGAGAGAGATAAAAATAGAAATGAGAAGAAAGAGTGGAATGAATGAAAAGAGAGAAATATGGTGTGGTGAAAAACTATGTGAATGTGTCCATCTGTGTCTATCTCCCTGTGTGTGTGTGAGAGAGTTCCTTCATAGGGAGTGAGTATGAGAAGCAGAGAGACAGATACAGTGAGACAGACAGACAGTCTGAAAGAGCAGTGGTGTGAGCGAGACTGACCTTGGCCTTATACAGCTCCAGCTCGTTGTCTGTGATCCTCCAGGGCTCCTCAGCCTTGAGCTTCTCGGCCGCTTCCTGCTCCATATCATCCTCCCTCAGTCGGTACGGCTCAATCAGATGGGTGAAGGCAGCCACACTGCGCGTGCACACACACACAAACACACACAACATCATTACAACAGATAGACTATAGTACCAAGGCCAGGGAACACAAACACTAACAGCTTATAATGGTCTATGTTAAAGATTACTTGTGTCTACTTGCTACATGCATAAAAGTAAATAAACACATGGGATGCCTCATTATTATCTTCACTGACTACTTTCTGTTGGGAGACATACAGCATTTAGCCACCGATGGGGAGTTGATTGACACATTCTACTGGGTATAGTTTTACACTGGAGAGCCCCTGCAGAGTGGCACAGCACTAATCAAGAGCTCAGAGTCTCATGAAGTATTCAGTCAGTAGAGCAGCACCACAAGCGCTTTGACAATGCATGACTAATGGCCAATTTAGAAAATCTCAGATAAAAACAACAATAACAATGATAATAATAATAATAATAATAACTGCAATTACTGTTGCTCTTTGGAAAAAAAAAAAAAGACGTCTGCTGCTCATTAATGTCTATTAACCTCATCCATTACCACCATCATCGTGATGAGACTAAAGTGCTAAAACCCAAGGCCCTTCTAAGGGACCCCAAGATGTCATTACAGCCAGCAGCAGTGGGATAGTAACTTGCCCACATCACAGGCCACTAGGAATAGATGCAGAAAAAGCTTTTATCGCCCCGGGGCTGGCAGGGGAGGCGAAGGGACGGAAAGGGGAAGTAGCACATTCATGCAAGCGTGCAGGTCTGACGTCAGCCAGTTCTTTTTGCTCGCTCGCTCGCTCACCTCTCGGACTTGGGCTTGGTGTTGATGTCCCCAAGGACAGTGATGTCGGAGAAGTCGATTCTGAACTTGCTGAGAAGCGTAGCCATCCTGCAGAGAAGGGAAATGAGAGGCAAAACTGTATATAAGAAATATAGAAACAAAAGGCACCCCTTTCATTTAATAGCCCTGCCACCACCAAAGTGAGCCGTTGTATGGATGTATGAACGGCGTCTGTAAAAAGCTGGCAGTGGAAGCAGCTTGCATGCTTTAGTTTTCTTTTTTGTTCTCCACTCTCTCTCTTCCTGTCACCAGCTCAGAGGAAACAAGTGAATCCCATGGGCCACAGGAGATTTGGATCAAAAACTGAAGTGAATAACTTCAGCTACAAGTTGAGCATTGAGTTGAGTTGAGTTGAGGCTGCCTATGACCATATGTGTGTGTGTGTGTGTGTGTGTGTGTGAGAGAGAAAAAGCTTGAAGGAGTCTGTGAAGGACACAGACGCATAAAGGTAATCTCCCTTTGTACTTTTCTTCAAAGCGGTGACAACACAAGGACCAAAGGAGCCTCAGCAACAGCTGGTGGTGAAGCAAGGGAGAGTGGGCTTGCATCTCAGTCCAAATCCCCACCAAAGACAGAGAGGAAAAGAAAGGGAGGGAGAAATAGAGAGATAGATAGAGAGAGATAGATAGAGAGAGAGAGAGAGAGAGAGACAGAGAGAGAGAGACAGAGAGAGAGAGATCACTCCTTGAACCAGGAGCAAGGAACGGAGTGGATTAAGGCTACAGATCACGTCAATCACAGTGTTCACAGTGACAGTTCACAGTGACGCAAGGCGTTGTGGGACATCTCAGAGGAAAAGGCAAAATTATTAAAAAACCAAAACTGCCCTGAAGTCAGTGAGTCAGTGAACTGTAGGTGGCATAACAGACGTAGATATGATCTCTAAATATTGTCCTGAGGACAGGGATTCAGGACACTCATAACATCAAAACAAATGCTGTTGGGAGGCCGTAGGGTATGACAGGATTATACAGCTGAATCACCTGACCTAAGAACAGTTTTCATCTTTAGTCACCAACAAAGACAGGTGGTGTTGAGTGAGATTACTGTTTTGAGGTCAGTGGTTCTGAACATCTGACACACTGGCAAAAATGTGCAGTTTTCTATTGTATCTTCCTCATATTCAAAACTGCATCAACTGCCTGACAAAGACAAGCAAGGATAAAACTTGAATAAATTATGCACACAGCATAACATCAGTGGTGCATGTCACTACCTGCTCCCTCTGACCCAATAGCCTATGGGCCCCTAACCCAAGCCCAAACCCTAACCCTTAGTCTAAACCCTAACCCTTAGTCTAAAGCCTAACCCTAAGTCAAAAGCCTAACCCTAAGTCAAAAGCCTAACCCTAAGTCAAAAGCCTAACCCTAAGTCAAAAGCCTTGAACAGACTTCATGATTGGCTAATTCATGCCAGTCATGTCTTTGAGGGTTCAGGGCATAGGGTTAGGGTGGACATTGGGATTCACCCTTTGGATCTCCTTTAAAAAACATCAGGTGCTGCAAGAGTCGCAACACCAAGGGCACGACCTCTGAGAGTTTCTGTAGAACTTCCTTAAAAAAAAAAAAAAGTTTCAAATGCAGTGAAATGCCATGCTAAATCTAAAAACCAGTGCTTGGTCAAAATCTGTGGTTTAGAAGATTCACTACCTCTAAAGAATAAAAACAGGAACTTCGGGAGGTTGAGCTTCCCGCTAGCATACAGGAGAGCTCAAGTGGGCTCAGCAGAGCTCAGAGAGGGCTACAGTGTATTTTCCTCTCCCCTGTACAGCAGCAGTAGGGTAATACGTGCCAGTAGCAGTGGCAGTGACAGTGAGGGCTAAATTTAGCCACAAAAGCGAGGCAGGCAAGCAGGCAGGCAGGCAGCTGTGGAGGACAATGGTAGACATTTGTGTTGGACAATAGTGGCCACGTGGTGCCGAGCTTCACACGCGTGTGGCAGGGCAGAGGCGGTGAGGGGGTGAAGCTGCTGATACCAGTGAGCAGATTGAGGTGACGGATCAAGCGTTTGTGTTGGGGAAATAAATAAATAAAGGACAAGATGTGGCGTATTAATCCCCCTTTGCTGCTGAAGCTCTGTATTAAAACCCAGCCCAGGCCAGGCAGGCCACAGCACTGACTAAGCACTCATGATGGAGGATGACAGAGGCAGATGAGGGAGAGAAAGAGAGATAGAATGGGGGAGAGAGCTCACAAGAGAGAGAGAGAAGGAGGGAGATAGATAGAGTGACAGAGAGGGAGAGAGAGGCCCACAGACAGGCAGAGACAGACAATCTAATACAATCTAATCTTTCTTCTCTTCTCTTCACATTTGTATTCTGGTTGTGTTTGGATGGATGCAATGTGCTGAATGTGCTTTTCTATGACATGCAAAATGATTTGACAATGCAGCCAATGAAGTCCATTGTTTTGTTTTGTTTTGTTTTTAAATTGGAACTTGGGGGAAAAAAAATAGAAAAAGTGAGAATGTCTGATCTAAAAGACTGGGTGGGGTGCTTGTACCTTAATTGGGATGATGAATCTCAGCCAATCATTCCGTAGAATCATTAACACTTTGATGGTTTAGAGCTTATGACTTATGGGGGACAATGGCATTCAAACTCAGAGTGCAAAAGGGGAAAGAGAGAGGGAGAGGGAGATGGAGAGGGGGAGGGGGAGGGGGCCAAGCAAAGGAGATTCATTTTCTCATTCTTCCTTCCTTTCTGCAGCACAGAAGAGAACAGGGTGATGGGGAGGGGGTGGGGGTGATGGGTTGGAGGGGCGCAAAGTCTGGCCCATAAAAATAAAGACCAGGGCCAGAAGTACTCCGTCTGCGTTATGTCAGCCAGCTACCACCGACTTCCTACAGCACTGAAACAAAGGCCAACATCTCTGGAGTGGAAATGATATTGCACACTGCGCCCGTGTTACATCAAGGCCTTCCAAACATCTGGAAGTTGCCATGCCAACACGACGGACTGAAGCGTGGCTCTTCGGGGCGCCTGGGCCCTCTTCATGGCACCAAGAATTCTCTTGCTGGCGTCAGTGAGGAGGTGGATCTTGCAATACCAATCCTGCCTCTAGAGTTGCTTTGTCATATTTTGTATGCAAGAGTGTGTGTGTGTGTGTGTGTGTGTGTGTGTGTGTGTGTGTGTGTGTGTGTGTGTGCGCGTGTAGTAAAGCTAGTTTTGGTTGTGAAATGTGAAGGAGGCAAGAGGTGACTCACGCTCTGCGGTCGTGGTCAATGCGGTTGATCTTGCCGCCGATGAAGACACGGATCTTACAATCCTTCCACTTCTTTTTGTTGGTCAACAGGTAAGGAATGAGCAAAGTGAGACCTGAGGGAAAACATGAAAAGAAAGGAGAGAGAGAGAGAGGGAGTGGGGAAGATTGAGTGGATGTGTAAAACCACAGGCTTCGTCAGAATTCCTCCTTTGTTGTGCTTATTTGAATGTCAACACTGAAATAGTGCAGCACTTCCTCAAAAGGGAGTGGCAACATTAAGTGTGTGGTCAGTGTGGGGGTGTGGCACTTGTACACACATGAGAAGAAAGATACAAGGACAGTGAAGCAGTGTAAAAATGTGTGAGAGCGAGAGGAATTAAATAAATACAGCAGCGGGACTGTCATAGGTTTGTGTGTGTGTTAGGTGTGTGTTTCTGTGTGCAGAGGTGACACTTACCACCATCGTCAAACAGCCACCACACATCCACTGTACCCTTGCCCTGTTTCTTCTGGAACTGCTGACTGGCTTCCAACAGCTTCTGATCAGCCAGGTTCAGGGGCACAGTTGGGCTCTTTTTATCTTTACCCCACACACACACACAGCAGGAGATACAAAGACATACATCTATGTTAACATCCCATAAAATGTAGCAGTTGAAATGAGGTACAAAAATTGAGAGAAAGGAAATTATAATTTGTTAGCTAGGAAACAGCCTAAGGGATGCATCTAATGCATCTGGAGGGAGAGAGAGGGAGAGACAGACTTAAAGAGAAACAATTGGAGCAGAAACAGGAAAGACAGCAAAGCTTTTTAACATTAACAAGACAATGAGGAATGCCCATTCCTTGCTTGACAGTTTGCTTGTTCTGAAGATACATTATTCAAATTGTGTGGAATTGAAAGCACTGACAGCATTGCGTTGCAGAGCAGGGTGTGAATTAGAGGAGAAACAGAGACAAAGAGAAAGGGAGCAAGGAAGGGAGAGAGGAAGAGAGGGAGCCAGGAAAAGAGGAAGAGAGAGAGAGAGAGAGAGAGAGAGAGAGAGAAGCTGACAGCAGCAGTGACAAGCAGCGGAGTCCTCAGAGGACATAAGGCTACGACAGGAAAAGCAGAGACCCAGCGAAAAAAGGAAAGGGAAGTTGTCTTCTCTCATAGGAGCCCAGGAGGAAGAGGCAGAGAGCATTAAGAGAAGGCACAAACTGAGAGGAAACACACGCACACACGCATGCACGCACGCACACACACACACACACGGAAAAGGGAAGTAGTTTCCCACAGTAAGGCCAAGCAAACACACACTTCCACACACACACCCCAACACACACGTGTGCTTGTGTGTGTGAGAACAAAACCCATGGAGAGCACCAACAGCAGGAAACTGAAGAAGTGTTAGGAACGGCCAGTGTAAAGTTGAATAGATACACTGGGGTGAGGGGTGGGAGTGGGGGTGAGAGAAAGCAGATATTCCAGAGAGGAGAAGAACAGTTATAAGGCCAACGAGAACAAGACTACATAGACCTAAAGGCCCACAGTTACTCAGAGGGGACTGGGTGATTCTAATCAATAGGTAGCCAGATGGACAAATACAGAGAGATAGAACAAGAAAGACTGCAAGATGGATGGACAGATAGAACACTGGAAGATGGATGGACAGACAGATAGATAGATAGATTGGGAGAAATAGAGATGGTAGAGAGGAGATAGAGAGGGAGAAATGAGAGATGAACATAAAGAATGATAGATAGAAAGAGATAGAAAGTTGCAGATAGAGAGACTGATGCAGGGAGGTGATATGAATAGAGCAGACTGAGAGTGATAGATAGAGGAGAGATAGAGTAATTGATTGAGAGATTGATGCAGAGAGAGAGGGAGGGGGAGAGAGAGAGAGAGAGAGAGATCAAATAAAAACTGAAAGGTGAGATGAACCACAAGGTGGACTGCCTGCCTTTTTTCAACAGGGGCTGCGTAGGGGCTTTGCCATCGTCGTCATCATCTGGAAAAGGGTTGAAAAAGAGACAAAAAAAAGAAGAGGAAGGAAAAAAAACAGAAGGCGGGGGTTAACATTCTCTGCGGCAGTGATGGAAAACACATGAGTCAACAACAGCGAGGTACAATGAGCCGTCTGTTCTGGGAAAGCAACTCGATCAGAGGTCTGAACAACGAGGAGAAACTTCACTCTCTCCGGCACCAGTGGAGGCAAACGAAAAGAGAGAGGGAAGAAACAATAATAAGCAAAGGAGAGATGATGGTCCCTGGGATGAGGAGTGCGAAGGTCCTGTATACTCTACCAGCAGGTGAGCCACACAAGCTAATACCATTCACTGTTTGGAAGAGGAACCACAAAGGCACCTAGAGGGGCTCAACAACGGAGTGGCGCACACACACACACACATGCGCACGCACACACACGCGCTTATTCTAAATTTCACATAAATAAAGTTTCACCAACACAAACTCTAACAGTGTTCATGCAAAATAGAGTTTCTCAATCTCTCCAAGCGCAAGTGACTGGCTTAAGTACAATTTCTCAATCACTGAATTTCTAAGTGGGCAACAATGGTGTGCATAGACCAGAGGATTGACCTACTGTACGCCACCATTAAGACCGGCAGACTTAACTATCAAACGCTTCCGACTTTAAACGAAAGAAAGGGGAAAAAAAAGAATGAAGGGAAACATAGTTTTCATGGGGAGGGGGCTTAACATTAAACACGCAACACTACATAACCAGGCATTTCGGACAGATTCCTGTATTAACGGGGGATTATTCCTAAGAGGATTAGCCAGATGACATTAATCTCCAAAATTTGTTGTCCCCTTCATTTGCCAGAGGTTCCAATGAGTCCCCACAGAAAAAAAATAAAACAGACTAAAACCCACAAACAACATGGGCATTCCCTCATTCAAACCCAAGACTAAACTCAATGACGGCTATCTATCAGGCATCATATGGATTTCATTAGTCTCTTTGGTTTGATTCACGAGAAAGGGCCCAACTCGGATCTCACATGAGAGAAGGTTTGGGATGACCCCTGCCATAGGCTGGGGACATTGGAGCTTACAGTGTCCCCATCAGGGGGAGGAAGTTGCTCGTTAGTAAGGCGATGCTGGGTCGCAGATGTGCAGTTCGGAGGAAATCTGAAGCTGCTCCTGGGCCCCGGGTGTCCTAGAGTGTGGGAACCAGTGTTTTGTTTGTTTGCTCCACTTCGGTCCCCCCCTTTTTTTCTGAATGAAAAAGGCTACTCTATGACACAACACACAAACATGTAAACACACACAGATGTGCTGACCCTAATAAAGGCACGTGTATGTGTGTACGTGTGTGTGTGTGTGTGTGTGTGTGTGTGTGTGTGCGTGTTGAGGAGAGGGGGTTTGTGATGAGGCAAATGGGCCCCTGAGGGAGATCTAGCGATCACACGGTCACCAGCAGCGACTTCCTTTCTAAGCTGTTTAGGAGGGCTGGCTCAGATGTGGCCTTTGGATAACATAGAGTGGCTTTGGGAGCCTCATTTCCGTCCCCACTCCTCCACTTTCACATACTATGCAGCAACATCTATCTTCCGCAACACCAACAAGCTTCTCCAAAACCGTGTCTGACTTTTTCGCTCACTGGCCGTGAGTCTGCGAGACGCTAAGAGAATGTCTTGTGACTAAGTGTGCATTTTTACAAGGAATACATGGACAAAATGGGATGTGATTTGCTCACCTTTCTGTACGGCGGGACTGTTCTGAACGCTGGTGGCTTTGGAGGAAGGCTTGGAGGAGTCACCGTCGGAATCTTTGCTCATGTCGATGGACACCACTACGTCCTTCATGCCTGAAGTATCATCTACGGGGGGTGGGAGAGGGAGTGGTAGGGGGCAACTTAATTAACACTCCTATTCACCAAAAGCAACTATTTCTGTCTAAGCACAGGCAAACTTAACAAACTTAATAAACCACATGACAATTGGTCTCATCTAAAAACACATGGACAAAACTCAGCAGACTTTCAAACTAAATCTAAGTGCTATTCCTGCGAGGAATGGAAGACGTATTTAGCCTTCTAAAAGGCCGACTGTTCAGCAAAATATCCTGTTTAGCCACATTTGGGCTGATTGTTCCATTCAGAGGAATCCACCCCAAGACAGGAGTGCTACTTTCTCTGCCTTGGCTGCAGAAACCCTCTGAGGGGATGAGTTGACCACCTCATAAAAACTAATCGCTAATGAAAGCCCTAAAACAAGCACAAGCTTACACTTTTCCAAAAGAGCATCAAGCTCTATTTAGGAGGGTATAGAGTGTCTTTAAGGAGGTTCTAATAAGGTATAGGATTGTAAACAAATTTGGAGATGTAAATAAATGCTTAAGGTCACATGTTCTGCAGGGTTTTAACAGAACTGTGTTATAAAAAATAATTGACTGTTCATAGGTCTTACTATTCTTGATAAAGCTGCCTGATTTCCAGTTTGAATTAACACAAAACATTTCTTTACTCAACAAATCATCTTTGGTATACTGAAAGAGGGGCACATCATTAAGGATGCAATATATTCAGCTGAGACACTGTTATGGATAATTAAAAACTATCTGTAAATGGGAAGAAAAACAGTCATGTACTATCCACAACCTCTTACAGCCTTCAAGACTGGACAGAGGAGCAGTACCTTGTCCTTGGATATGGGAGACGTCCAGGCCCTCTCTCAGTCTCAGGATGACAGTGCCATACTGCAAGTCGAAGGAATCACTGGCAACACACACACACACACACACACACACACACACACACACACACACACACACACACACACACACACACACACACACACACACACACACACACACACACACACACACACACACACACACACACACACACAGAATGAGAGTCACTTCCCTTCACTTAGGTGCTTTGATGAGCGGAAGCGTTGGCATCCGTGGACATCATGCTGCATTAAAGTCCGACCTTTTCCCCACCCCACATCAAATACATGGACGGAATGTTCCGGTAAATTGTTGAAACATAAACAGCCAAACAAACAGATACTTTAACAGACCACCGTACTTCTCACATGTGGTTTGTTGACAACAAAGCCAGCCACTTCAGACAAAAAGAGTTGCGTTATTTAACTAAAGGTCTTTTGACCGCCTGGTCATGATCTCTGGAGGCCAGTGGGAAAGAAAAGACTGCTGGCCACATGTTAAGCCTTCCATAAAACAATACATGTGACAATATGTCTACTGTGACAGGACTTTCTTTGTCAAACAAACTGTTTGCTACTGGTACGTTAGCCTGCATGGCAGACTGGTACACATAGAAAAAAATATTTACCCCTGACCCGTGTCTACGTCAAACCAGATCCAAACATATCCTGGGTTTCACCTAAGTAGGGACTATCACTCATTATAAAACTCACAAGAGGAAACAGTGATTACATTCACATGCACTTCAGTATGCCAAATATGAGGCTTATCCTGCTTTTGATCATATTCCGGATAAAGTGTTTACATGAATGCAGAGAAATTGGGTTATTAATATCCCTGTTTACATGATAAATACTGATTATAGCATTTTTTACGGTGTTCTCACCAAGGATTCTAAAGGGTGCCATTTGATCAGAGTGCAAGAGCGGAGCCAGAAGCACCAATGTTTGTAAAGTTCTGTGTTCTATTTTTGCAAAGGGGGAGATCCCCCGTTATGCAGACCAGAGTGGAGCCCTCATACACTGATACAGAAGATCATTGAAAAGTTTATATTGTGACATTACGCAATACTCCCATTGATGCAGACCGGAGCTTTTCACATTTGCTCCCATTGTAACGTATTATGCTGCTCTATGTTGGTCAGTCTTCAATGATCTTTGGCTTGATTGTCTTCACGTTTATCAGCATTCCATCTTGCATGTCACACTCTATAATCTTTCACTGCAACTGCCAGAAACCGGGATAAGGGATTTTTCTGGATCCTGAATTCAGGAAAAGTTGTTTAGAGGCGCAAACGCAAAGTCGAGATATTTAATATCCCAGTCATATTCGGGATACCTAAATGCATGTAAACATAGTCAGTCAGTGAAGCAACTGGAACCGATGAGTTTAGGGCATGAGGTCTTTCACTCTGTGTATTTTTGGAGAGCCTTTGATATATGATATATGATATCCAATGGACGCTGCGCAGGAATCAATACAGCGTACTATCACAGCATTTGGCCAAATTTCTCATTGTGTCATCCACCAAGTATTGATTTAGTGTCATTTAATAATCAGCTTTTGTTGACACACAACGGATGAATGAACTGCTGGGTTGACTGGAATTATGGAACGGAACTAAACTACTTTCATCTTGTACATGACTCACTCCTGCATGGTTTGGGACAAACCATGTCACTATTTAGAATTCCTCCGAGGAAACCATATGGTGCACAGGACATGAAAAACACATGTTTTAAACACCAGTCTGACGATACCTAAGCATCATTACTACGTCGTCACGAGACCTCTAAGGTTCCGCAGACCTCTAAGGATTCTCAGATTCTAACACTACAGCCATTAAATTCAAGGCAACCTAACCGAAGTGTGCAGACATATTGCCTTCAGCAATAGGTGCTAAAAGTCTAAGCACAAGTCCATTATGTAGGCCAATTTAAAGGGTCATTTTTGCTTAACAATGTCTAAGGCATACAGCAATATCGAGAAAAACAAAGATGACATTTTACGTCAGAAAAGAGCTGACTGTTGACATGCTGACAAACTATACAAATTCTATCACTGGGTCTCTGGGCGTTTACTGGGAAACAAGATGCCGTTAAAACATATTGTGATAATGACTGCCCCAGAAAACCCCCAATGCAAGTCTCCATGTGTGAGGAACAGTTCCAAGTATAAATCTTCACGTGACTCACACACTATGAGTCAGGGGAGAGGCAGAAAAGCTTTCAGAAAATGAAGGCGAGGGGAGTCGCTTTAATGACTGAGATTACGTGCATGTGGCTTCCCAGAAAACGTCTTAAAGGCAAGCGCTGTCGGATCGTGCCACTGCATCGTGAGCATCACACATCTTGAGAGGTGGCTTGATGATTGATGGCTGTAGTTGCAATTTAATGATGATGAGAGGCAGAGGGACTGATTATATAAGTGTGTGTGCGCACGTGTTTTCCTGTGCTCTGGGTTGTTGTGTGTAAATGCATTTGTAAGTAAGCATGTGTGTGTTGTCATGCATCTTGGTGGCCAATACGTGCATCAATGTGTTTATATAAAAAATGTGTGTGAGTTTGTTGAACTTACTGGATGAGGTTGATGTAGGTCTCC